>JAVJIF010020228.1:0-138318 GCA_038442645.1 Agave tequilana | reverse complement strand
TTTGCTCCTCCCATGATGCACTGGGTTCTTTGCAAGTGGATGGCTGATTGTTGTCCACAAATATTACAGTCGCTTCTTCTTGTGGATGATCCAATTCCTTTAAAATGTTCCGCAACCAAAATAGCTTCACATACAGTAGATGAAGCTGTCACATACTCTGCTTCGTATGAAGATAAGGCACAACTCCTTGCTTCTTTGAGCTCCATGAAAATGCAGTTGACCCAAGATAGAAGAGATAGCCAGTGGTGCTTTTCCTCTCATCTTGGTCACCTCCCAGTCGCTATCTGAATAGCCTACTAACTCTGCAGTTCACCATAAGTATAAAATAGACCAAGGTTGAGTGTGCCTTTGATATACCTTAGAATTCTCTTTGCAGCTAGCCAATGAGACTCCTTCGGTGTCTCCATATAGCGACTTACAAGTCCGACTCCGTAAACAATATCAGGCCTTGTGATCGTAAGTACCACATGCTACAACTAGACTTTTGAAAAAAGTCGAGTCTACAAAATCTCCAATTCCTTCTCTTGATAGCTTCATTCCTGTGGCTATTGGGGTGTTACTGGGTTGCAGTTAATCATCTTGAATTTCTCCAAGATCTCCTTCATGTACTACTTTTGAGATATAAATATCCCATCTTAATGTTGTTTCACTTCGATACAAGAAAATAGGGCATCAATCTATTGTCTGTCATCTCAAATCATTGAACATCGCCTCCTTGAATTCAGTAAGCATCTCGACACAACTTCCTGTGTATAACAAGTCATCAACATAAAGACAAGTTATTAGAAATTCGCCTTGATGGTTCCTCTTCATGTAGATGGCATGCTCATAAGGACATTTGGTGAAGCGTTTTGATGAAGATAACCATCAATTCGGGCATTCCATGCCCGTGGTGCCTGCTTAAGCCGTACAAGGCTTTCTTTAGGTGATATACTTTGTCTTCTTACCCTTTTACCAGAAAAATCTTCTAGTTATTGTACATACACCTCTTCTTCAAGAGTACCATTGAGAAATGCTGACTTGACATCTAGATGATATATCTTCCACCTGTGATGAGCTGCAAGTGAAATTAATAGTTCACCGTGTCCAATCGAGCAACTAGTGCAAAGACTTCTTCATAGTCGATGCCGATTTTTGTTTGTAACCTTTCGCCACAAGCCTCGCCTTGTACCGATCAACCTCACCATCTGCTGTGCGTTGATCTTGTACGCCCATTTGACACCTATCGCCTTGTGATTTTGTGGAAGTGTTGTTAACTCCCATGTGTCGTTCTTCTGGATGGCATGCATCTCCTCCTTCATTGCTGATAGCCAACAATCTTCTTCCTTAGCCTCTTGGAAAGTGAGAGGCTCATGATCGGCATATAAACAAAAGAGATTAGTTTCTCCATCTTCTTCTCTCTGCTCATAGATCTCCCTAAGGCTTCTCATTTTGATTGGACTCGTTGCACGGAGGATTCGCTACTACTATCTTCCCCAGAAGATGGAGAACCTCTTGCAGGAGACGTGTGTAGCATATTGAGGAGATGGTGGTGTAGTTGGTGGTGGAACCTCTTGTAGGGGCTCGTCAGGTTCATTCACCATGGGTTGCTCTTTGACAGTCTCTTCATTGCTCCAACTCTATGCTTCAGCTTCATTGAAGATAACATCTCTACTAACCACTAGTTTCTTAGTTAGTGGATTGTAAAGCTTGTATGCCTTCGAATCCTCGCTATATCCGATGAAAATGCATTTTTTACCATGATTGTCAAGCTTCTTCCTTTTGAATTCAGGTACTTGAGCATATGCACACACCCAAAAATTCGTAGGTGTGCGACATTAGGCGTATAGCCGCTCCATGCTTCTTGAGGCGTCTTGCCCTTCACTTGCTCGTCGGGCGCCGGTTGAGCAAGTAGGTTGAACATGCCACAGCTTCCACCCAAACTGCTTCGGCACAGTCCCTTTTCTTTAAGCATGAATCTTGTCATGTCAAGAATAGTGCGGTTCTTTCTTTCTGCAATGCCATTTTGCTGTGGTGTATAGGCAGTAGTAAACTGCCTCTTTATGCCTTGCTCCCTACAATATTCTTGAAAATGTTTGAGGTGTACTCACCACATCGATCAGATCGGAGAGTTTTTTAGCTTATAGCCACTCTCTGCTTCAACAAGAGCTTTAAAATTCTTGAAGGTAGTAAAGGCAACAGATTTTTCTTTAAGAATGTACACCCACAACTTTCTACTGAAATCATCAATGAAAGTAATAAAATATCTATTACCTCCTAAAGAGACGGGATCTAGCGGTCCCAGATGTCAGTATGAACAAGTTGTAATGGTGCCTCCACTCTCTACGACTTTCCATTGGGAAAAGGAAGTCGTGTTGCTTGCTAATTATGCAAACTTCACAAGTATGACTTGGTGGATCGATTGTTGGTAAACCTCGTACCATGCCGGCTGTAGATAGTAGCTTCAGGCCGTTGAAATTTAGATGACCGAAGTGAAGATGCCACCTCCATGACTCATTCTTCATGAGTCCTTGAAAACACTTCTCAACTTTTGTGTTTAGATGCAAGGGAAACATGCGGTTCTTTGTCATCTAAATACAAGCTATAAGACTTTTTTGCATTTTTCAACCAAAGGTGGTTGTTCTCTATATATACTTTATATCCTTTTTGAGTAATTGACCGATGCTGAGAATATTACTTTTCATGTTAGAAATATAATAAACATCGGAAATATACTCGGGCTTACCATCCTTTTGCTAGATTTTGATCTTCCCTCTGCCTTCAACGGAGAGTTTTGGAGAATCTCCAAGCTCACACTCCATGAACTCTTCTGCGAGTTCCATGAATAGTTCTTTCTTCCCGCACATGTGGTTGCTAGCACTCGAGTCAAGGTACCAAACATCATTCTGAACACTTGAATCATCATGAGCAAGAAGAAGAGTAGAGTTATACCCACTTCATTTGTTGCTTCGGCAAGATTGGTAAGATCTTCAGTTCTGTACTAGAAATCTGAGGCATAGTGTCTAAATTTTTGACAGTTGTAGCATTGGACGTTCTTATTGTTTTCACGTCCAGATGTAAATCTTCCCCGATTGCTTCGTCCCAACCTCTGAAGCTTTGGAACTCCACTTGATTTTGAGTGGTTCGTTGTTGGGGACCACGTCCCTACCTCTGCCATGACCACGACCTCTACTATGTGAGCCACGATCATTTAGAGTCAGCTTTGACTCTAATGCTTGTTCCAAGACTATGGAACCAGTTTTCTTTTGCATGCGTTGCTCATGAACTTGGAGGGATCCCAAAAGCTCCTCTATTGAGATCCCTCCAAATTCTTAGACTCTCAATTGCCACCACCACGTGCTCGAACTTTGATGTGAGGGATCGCAGCAATTTCTCCATCACTCGCATGTCCTCCATCTTCTCTCCATTTCTCCTCATTTTATTCACAATTAGAAGTAATCGTGAATAATAATCGGAGATTTTTCTTCATCTTCATCATTGAGCAGCTTTAAGATTGCCCCTCAAAATTTGAAGGCGAATTCGCTTCACCCGCTCGACTCCTTTGTAGATGGTAGCAAGGATTTCCCATGCTTCCTTGCTCGTCGTTGCTTCGGCAACTCTCTCGAAGGTAGACTCGTCCAACCCTTGATAGAGTAGAAAACGAGCCTTGCTATCCTTTTTCTTTACTCTTTAAGAGCCTTCTTCTCTTCGGCGGTGTAGGCGGCTTCTACCTCCGGTGTGGGTTCCTTAAACCCATCAAAGATTAGCTCCCACAACTCTTGAGAACCAAATAGAGTTTTATCTGAATTGACCAACTCTCATAGTTATCTTTCAATAACTTGGGCACTTGTGGATTGATAAGATTGTTGGTGGAGGCCATGAGGAGAAGAGAAAATGAAACAAAAATTGAATTGGCTCTGATACCAATTGTTGTATACTAATTTACGGAAGAATATACTATAATCTAAAATTTTAAGTGGAGAATGGATCTTATTCAACTTTTCTTTCTTACTTGCTTGCTTGATAAAAAACAAAGAGATACACTAGCCTTTTATAGGCAAATGACAATAATGCATAATGATGATGACTTCATTCCTTCTAATTGAAGATGATGACTTTTTATTTCTCTCAATATGTGATGACTCCTAATGATGATGATGACTCTTCATTCCTTCTAGGATGATGACTCTTTATTTCTCTCAATTGATGATGACTCCTAATTGATGATGATGACTCTTCATTCCTTCTAATTGAAGATGATGACTGTTTATTTCTCTCAATTGATGATGACTCCAAATTAATGATGATGACTCTTCATTCCTTCTAATTGAAGATGATGACTCTTTATTTCTCTTATGGTCTCTTCTTCTTCCAAAATTAATGTCATAAAGACATTTTTATTTGATATTCCAACAGTATGAAGCATGAATAGTATCAGGACTCCAACCTAATTATAATGATATGAAAGCCTCAAAAGAGAGAGATGGAAAGAGAATTTGTTTGCCTTTCAAAGGTATAATTCCTGATATTTTTGTATGCCCTATCAAAATGTAGACGCAACATTTTTGAGACTGGGAAACAGGGCTTCACTCTCAATCCTTTCGTTGTCTGGTGGAGATGTTGCTTGGCTGATGATTGAAGAAAGTTGGCCAGAAAGTGATTCTGTGTTGGCCAGCTTTTTGTAAAGTGTGTAATTTGCTATACATTTTTCTCTGTGTTGTGAAGAGAGACTCCACCAAGGCTTGTTTGGCTATGAAGTTCTTGAACTATAGTTTATTTCAAGTTATAGTTACTAATTTATGAACTGTAGCTTATAAATTTTAAGTGCAGTCTTTTAAAAATGTAGTTTTACTAAGTTGATATATGTTCAAATTCTACTTTTCTTCTTTCAACTTTTGGGCTCAAAAAAAAAGTTATGTCTAACTACTGAATTTATTTAAACTATAATGAGTCGTGTAATTGTAGTTTAGTAAACTGTGAGCAATAGCGGAATACACCTCGTGTTGTGTATTAGGGCATTTTTAGTTTGATGTAGTTGGATCTGCAGTGTATCTCTAACCTACATGTAGTTTGTATTATTGTATATAGAATATCAAGTTATATGTTTGGCTTGACAACTTGTATTTACAGTTTCAACTACCTGAAAATAAAAAGCAATTGTTTGATTCAATACAAGGTAAAATAGTATTGCATAAAATGTATTAAGAAAGCTGATATGGCGTACTTTTTAATATTTTATTATACCTCAGTTATATAGTTCAAAATTACTATTAATATTATCGCAGTTCCAATACTGCAAAGAGGCGTAAAGTGTAGCTCTAACTATTAAAGTTAGAGCTGCATGCAATTCTAACTACATCAAAATAAACACTTGGGCTGTTGTTTACTGTCGTTGAAACTGTATGACAGTCATCCAAATAGTCATAGACTTGAAAGATTCTAAGTACTGATGTAGGAAATCAAGGCAAAAGCAAGCTAGCAGCCGTCGATAGCCCAAACTCAGCCATTGACAGAATGACTCAAAGGACGTTTCCTAAGAGTTGAAGTTTTACAGTCTGTCGACATGGCAATCAGCTGCCGATAGCTGAAGGCGTATCTGCATATCTGATTCGGAACAGGATATAGTTTTCAATTTTGAATTGAACTTTAATTTATTTTGTTTTTCTTTTATTTGATTAGGTTTTCTAGATAGATTACTACTCTTCTTTTATATATAAGGTCATTGTATCTTAGGTTTTTGGTATTCAAATTTTAATAATCAATAAATTGAGTTTCTCTTTTTAATTGGTCGTGGATTCAAGTTATTGATCCTTTGCTCGTGGATTCGATGTTCAATCTTACTGAAGGTATTCTTTAGATTGTTGGTGCTAGAACGAGATCTATCTAGCGTTGTTCGCTTTTGTCTGCGTCAAATGGTATCATAGCTTCAGTTACTTTCTAGCAATGACATGAGAGTTGATGGATTGCAAGGCTTTTCCACAAGGATAGACAATGTTGAAGGGGAGATCCGCGTTATCAAATCAACCTTGAACAACGTGGTCCAAGAGCTCAAGAAATTGTCCCTCAAGATCGATGACCAAAGTCTAGCCGATGGTACGTATCAAAGCGGATTGGATCATCCATCAACGAATCTCTTTCCATCACCTTCACTCTTAAATCCACCACAACAACCACCACCACATTAACCACCCCATTACAATCACCTCCTCTTCAACCACTCCAAATCAGCCACCTTTATTACAACCACCTTTATCAACAACCGCCATATCATTCACCATAGAAACATTCTCTACGAAATTCCCAATTTGATAAATTCTCTAACGAGAAAGAATTAGGCAACCCCATCTATAATATGATGATTTTCAAGATGAATGTAAAGATGAAGAAATGGACTATGAAAGACAAGGAAGATTAACTAATCCTAATCCAAAAAGGCGAGGCAGATATCTGAACTCTAATAGGGGAGCTAAATTCCTTATCCTAATCATAGTAGGGAAGGAGGATACCCAAGTCTTAATGAGTATCAGATGAAAGTTGAAATTCCTTCTTTTAGTGAGAACCTTGATATGGAATTCTTCTGAAATGGGTTATAAAATGGAGAAGTTCTTTGATATGACTTATGTCTTTGCAGAGAAGCAAGTCAAGTTGTGGCATACAAACTCAAGGGAGGAGTGGTTGCATGGTGGACAATTGCATATCATAAGAAGACGTCAAGGTAAGTCACCCATGATGATGTAGAGGCGCATGAAAACAATTGCCTTGAGGTACAGATTATTAACACGTCCTTTACAATCAATTGACACTGTTAATAAGGTACAGGGACTGCTACAGTTGTCGCCTATCATCACGCTGCGACTTATCTATGACAGAGGAGTAACAAGCGACAAAGTATATTAGTGGTCTAAAGTACTCTATCCAAAAGTGCGTGATTCTTCACGGTGTATTCTCTGTTGATGAAGCTCACACCAAAGCATTGAAGATCGAGAGATTACAAAGTAGGCTCCACCTTTCAGATGTTCAACGTCAATGAAGAATCAGCAAATGCCGTGGGAGTTCGGTCGAGTTCAACAACGATTGATCGACCGTCAGCCCATCAGTTGACCAACGTTCTTCCATCATCACACATCAAAGAGTAAAGAAAATCCCTATGTCAAGACTAGAGTTGACAAGTGCTATAGATGTGGAGAGTTGGACACAAGTCCAATGAGTGCCTTTAGAAGAAGAAAGTCAATATGACAGAGTATCAAGATGACGAAGAGGAAGAATTCAAGTTTGAAAAACCAAATGATTCTGACTTTGCCGATGAACATGGAAATCTGCAACTTATGTTGTTCAGAGATTGCCGTGCAATCGCAAAGCATCCGACACTACACAGCGATATCAATATTATTCAAGGTGATTAGTCAAGAGAAAAGTATACAATCTAATAATTGACAACAGAAAATGCGAGAATATCATTTCTAAAGCACTCATGTACTATTGAAACTAGAGACGAAGTCACACCTTCATCCTTACACCATTGGTTGGATCAAAAAGGCCCCTCTATCAAGGTAACATATTTATGTCATCTTCTTATTTCAATTGGTAAGTTTTTTGAAGATTTTGTTGCTTGTGATGTGTTGATATGGACGCATGTCATATTCTTTTGGAGAGACTATAGCAACACGATGTTGCTGTAAGCTACAGAGGTATAAAAAACATCTATATGTTTAATTAGAAGGGCAAAAGAGTTGTCATGAGATTGTTTCCATCTATTCCAAAGTCCACAAAAGAAAAGAAGGCTAAATTATATTAATATGCAATCGAGACGTTTTTAGTTGAATCAAAGGAAACAAAGTAGAAATTTGCTTTAGTAGTCAAGGAAGAAGTTACTCCACCCGCTGAAATTTCTGAGAAGAGGAGACCATTGTTGGAAGAGTTTAAAGGAGTTGTACAAGCTTCCAAAAAGATTACCACCCAAGAAAGATATCCAAACATGCTATTCCGGGAGCCAGTCTACCTAATCTTTCACAATACCAGATGAATCCCAAAGAGAGTAAAGTTTTAAAGGAGAAGGTTGATTGAAATTGAAGAAAGATAATGCAAAGTATATAGCGACAGTTAAGAAGAAAATACGAGAGACTCTCTGAGGATGGAGATATAGTGATAATGTAGTTAAGGAAAGAAAGAATTCCATCTATAGCATACAATAAGCCGATGCCAAAGAAATAGGGGTCGTTCAAGATCGTAAAGAAGATAGTGATAATACTTATGTTGTGAATTTTAAAGAGATATGGGGATGTCCAAAATATTCAATGCGGCGGATCTCTATGAATATCACCCTACAAAGCAAACTATATTCAGATAATAACGCGAGGACGAGTTCTTTTGAAGCGAGAGGGACTGATATAGGAAATCAAGATAAAAGCAATCCAACCGCTGTCGATAGCCAAATTCAACCGTCAACAACACAACTCAGCTGTCGACAGAATGATTGCAAAAGACATTTTCGAGGATTGAGATTTTACTGTCAACAGGCCAGATCAACTGTTGACAGGCCAGGTCAAACGGTCGACAGCTGAAGGTGTATCTGCGTATACGATTCTGAAAAGGATACAATTTTCAAATCTAAATTGAAATCCGATTTGTTTTGATTTTTCTTTTATTTGATTAGATTTCCTAGGTGGATCAGCATTCTTCTTTTATTGCCTATATACGGGCATTATATCTTAGGTTCTTGGTTCTTAGGTTTTTGATATTCATGTTTTAATCATCAATAAAGTTGAGTCTCTATCTTCAATTACTCATTGGTTTCAAGTTGTTTATCATTTGCTCAGGATTCGAGTGTTCAATCCGACCTAAAGGTATCTTTTAGGGTTCGTTGACGTTAGAACGAGTTCTAGTCAGCGTCGTTTGCTTCCTTGTCTGCACAGTTATACACTGTAATAAAAATGCATATTAATTATCGACTATTCTAAAACTATAATTTTCATAATTATCACAAGAAAAACACATGTAGTGGCAGTTATTAATTAAACCTGAAGTGTAAGACTGAAATTATCTATTTTTATTGCAATAATTAAAATAATTGCCGCAATATTATTAATGTTTATTATGACCCCAAATGTAGAGGAAAACTTTAGCTCACTCTAATCAACATTTATTTTGTTTTGTAATAAAATCTAAGTACAAAGCTCTTTATTCTCTGCAAGCAAAGCAACAAGAGGATATTATTATTATTAAGTTTGTGAAACTTTGTCAGGTGTATGCATTAATTTACTTTCTTATTGTCAATTGTTTTAGAAATATTCCCCACTTTCTTTTAGAGAAGAATATTAATTAAAAAAACACACTTTTTTCAGAAATATGCAAAGAGAGAGGAGGAACTTTACAGGGAAAATTGTCTTTTAATTCGTATAAAGATTCCCGATCAAAAAAACCCCCTAGGCCTCTTTCGGCTCTCAAAAGCCTCGTTGATTATTTTTTCGTGTGTGGATAGAATCTGTCCCCACAAAAAACGAATATCATATACTATGTATGTTTATAATAGCAATATTGCCCTACTCAGAGCTGGTGTTAAACGTCATGACTAGCGAGCTGGTGTTAAACGTCATGACTAGCGCAGCGCGAGTGATGCACATTTAATACTCGTTATGTGTTACTTAGCACTACTCATTGGTGTCTCCCAGTTTGTCCTGCCTTCTCTATTATTCGTCCATCTCTGCTCTGAGTTTGTCCATCTCAGCTCTTAGTTTGTCCACTCTTCTTATTATTTGTTCACCTCAGTCTGACTCAGTAGATACACATTGATAAAGGAAATTAGGAAGAGATCTTCCATCGTAAGATCATTTAATGTTCTGTAGCACAAATGTATGTTTATTTTGTGTTGAGTTTAGGGTGTTGGTTTCGCTTAACAAGAATCAATCTGACAACTAATCAAGATCACTGAGATATCAACAATTTAATTGGCCAGGTCGGCAAATATCAGGTGGGAGGTTTTCCATTCAATAGAACGTTCCTTAATTTAAGAACCACCTTTCAATTTCCTTCCTTGGTTAAACACCAATTAGACTGAATATAAATCAGTCTCGATATACTGTAAAGTATATCCCCTGTATAAAGGACTTAATCCACTTATACAGTATTTGGAGTGAGGTACGCTTATAGCGAATCTCCTTAAGACAATTACGTCCCCCGCACCGGTGCTAACGGGATAATGGACGCTGGTCTCCCAAGATACAACACTCCTTCGCGGTATTTGGATAGCACTACCAAATAACCGTACGGTCGAACCGTAGTCAACCAGTACCTTCCACAGGATCGTTTGAAGCAGCGGTATAAGGACAAATTCGAATGAATATTTGCCTTTACTTTGGAGTAGCACCCACTGTTGAGGACGAAGAAAGGTTGAAGAATATTTTCTTCAGAAGTACCAGATTCAGACAACAATTCTATAACAGAATCTGTTGAATTTTCTGATTCCTCTTTCAGAACAAATTTCGCAGAATCTTCTTTGGAAGTCGCTTCAGATTCGCACTTCTCGCTGGAAGTCGCTTCCTACTTCTCAGTTCAGAACTTGCTTCATAACTTAGATCAGATAGAAAGAGAGAGATGTATTTGTCTTGGTGTGTTTTCAATTGAGAATCTGGAGTGCTATTTATAGCGTTCCAGGAGGGGCTAACGGGTCCGAACCCAACGAAAGGGTGCAACCTTTCGACCCAGCAGTCGCGTCTGTTGGCAGCCCAACAGTCGCAACTGTTGGCAGTCCCAACTGACGCGGAGCGGTCTTGTTGGCGGGCGGTTTGGATCCGGAGTGGAGCGGGTCCGGTTCGGGTAGTGGAGCGGATGCTCGCAACCCATACTCGGAGACCTGATTCAAAAAGAATCAGGCCGGGTAGGGAACCCGAACCCAGACTCGGACTCGGACCGGGACCCGAGCCCGGCCCGGCATCGGCGCCGGCCGGCCGGCCGCCGGCTGCCGCCGCCAGCGGTGGCGCACGCACGCATGCACGTATGTGCGGGCGGGCATAGATCCCTCCCAATCGCGCGCGAAAACTCCAAGTACCCAAAGGGCACGCCCTGTTCTCAATTTTCTCTATTTATACACCACGAACTTCCATCCCATGGCCAATGTGGGACTAAATACTTTAGCTACCTTTAGTCCTGTTTTGGCTTTGATTAGGCAATCTTAGACTTGAATATCTCATTCATTCGAAGTCGGAATTGAACATGTGAATATACCACGTTCATCCCCAATGGAAGGAGAACACACTCCAACCATCATTCGATTGATTCGATCAACGGATCTCGCCATAATTCAACTCGAAGATTCATACTTATATTCTTCAATTCCAACAATCCCCCACAATGAATGGAGATTCAAGAAAATGACACACAAAGAGACTGACTCTATTGTGAAAGGTACTTGAGAAAAGAAACTGCATAAGGATAGGCGAACTAGGTCTTGAACCTTCCATAGAGAAAGCTTTATCGGACTTACTGGCTAATCAGTGAACTAAGTCTTGAACTGTTAGTTGTTAGTATAAGCCAAGTCAACAAGCTTCACACAATGACTTTCCAAATTAACTTGGGTCTTGGTTGTGTCCGTTTTGGCCCTGGACATTCTTGGTTTCAGAGAGTATCTTTAGGGAATAACAGCCTCCATAGAAATCCCAAAGAGCCGACCCAACTCTATACTCACATAGGTGATGGACCTATTAAGAGTAGTCTACTCTACTCCACTTGTTTAGTAACAAGATATAGGCATCAATAAAAGCGTTAAGCTTATCCTTAATCCACTTGTAGAAAAGCACTATGTGCACCTTAGGAATGGATTGGAGTCAAGCTCCCAAGTGCTTACTTGCTGAGTCAATCATAACTAGTTTTTCCTCTTGAACTTAGTCCGTGGGATCTCCAGTCGCTAAGTGAGGCTTCCATTAAGCTGACTCGGTAAGGTTAGGCTTTTAGACCATTCCCCTTGATGCGCAGTTTATACGCTCTCCACTTAAACCTTAGTAAGCGGATCCGCTAAATTATCTTTTGACGATACAAAGTCAATAGAGATAATTTCATTTGAGAGCAACTGCTTCACGGTATTATGTCTACGATGAATATGTCTAGACTTACCGTTGTATACAACATTTTGTGCTTCTGGGGTTGACATAGCCTCTTTAAATGTTTGAGGCTCGCTTTCAATAGCGTATGCTATAAAATCTGGACCAAAAAATTTTGAGATTCTAGATCTCTGACTTCTTCTTGGTTCAATTTCCACATTAACAGTCGGTTCCTCGGAACTTTCGTCCCTGAACGCCATCTCGTGTTCTTTTCCCAGAAGTATTATCTGCTTCCTGTTTGTACGGAAAGATGTCTTTAAAGAACACAGCATCTCTAAATTCGATAATCATGTTTACATGAATATCTGGTATCTCTGATTTATGAACCAGAAATCTGTAGGCACTACTATTCAAGGCATAACCTATGAATATGCAGTCCATAGTTTTTGCTCGCAACTTAGTCTTTTTAGGTAATAGTGCTAGCACCTTTACTAGGCACCCCCACATTTTGAGGTAATGGTAGGAAGGTGTCCTTCCATGCCATAAACTCGAATGGTATAAGACTAAGTTCTTGTGGGGTACTCTATTTAGAATATAATTTGCAGTTAATAGAGCTTCCCCCCACAAGTTCTGCGGAGCTCCAGAATTACGAGTATGGAATTAACCATCTCCTTCAAAGTTCTGTTCTTCCGTTCAGCAATTCCATTCTGCTGAGGAGTGTATGGTGCTGTAGTTTGATGGATTATACCAAATTAGCACATAACTCACTAAAATCATTTGATTCATATTCTCCGCCTCTATCAGATTTTAGAATCTTGATTTTCTTGTTGAGTTGATTCTCAACTTCGGCTTATATGTTATAAACATATTTTTTTCCTCATCCTTACTGTTTAAAAGATACACATAACAGTATCTTGTACAGTCATCAATAAAAGTAATAAAATACTTTTTCCCGCCTCTAGTTGGCATAAACTTCAAATCACACAGATCGCTATGAATTAACCCTAAAGGTTCTGTATTTCGATCAATTGAGTGAAATGAATTTTTCGTCAACTTGGCCTCAACACAAATCTCACACTTGCGAATTTCTTCCAAGTTGAGTTTAGGAATATATCCCAGATTAGACAAGTTTTTCAAAGACTTGTAATTTACATGCCCTAATCTAGCATGTCACAAAATAGGAGACTCAAGCAAATAAACAGAAGAATTTCTTTTATTATAAGCTTCGGGTACAAATACACAGACTTTTTATCTACCACTGCAACATTGGCTTTAAAAAGTCCATCAACAAGATAACCCTTTCCACATACATCCCTCCTTTAGTAAGTACAAATTTATCGGATTCAAAAAACCATTCTAAATCCTTTCTTACTAAGTATGATTCGGAGATCAAATTCTTGCGGATGTCTGGAACATGAAGCACATCGTTAAAAGTAAGCTCTTTTCCCGATGTCCACTTCAGGATGACCTTGCCCTTTCCTTCAACCTTTGAGGAAGCTGAATTACCCATGAATAGTTGCTCATCTTGCTCTAGCCTTTGATATTCTGAGAATAACAATTTCTCCGAGCAGATGTGCCGAGTAACTCCCGTGTCTACCCACCAATCCTTGTTATTGGTTGTCAGATTCACTTCTGACACCACAGCTGAAAGACTTGGTGACTCATGGTCGGTCAAGTTTGCCTGTGGGTGGCTTTTCTTGTTCTTTTTGAGACGGCTGCGACATTCATTCGTCTTATGCCCCTCTTTGTTGCAGATGTAGCAGGTTCCCTTGAAGCGCATGTTCTTGCCTTCTTGGACCTTGCCTTTGTACCCCTGGAAAGTCTTCTTCCGCTTTAAGCCTTTGAAAGTAGATGCTTTCCCCTTCGAGTCTTCGATCACATTGGCTTTTGCTTCGTAGGAGTTCTTGCTGCTCCTTTTCTCGGACTTGCTATCCACGCAGGTGGGATTTCTCCACAATAGTAGCAACCTGAAAGTTTCAGGTAGGATCATACCTTCGGCTTCTATCTCGTGCAAGATAAGTTAGAACTCTTGCACCTGATGATTACAGTCTTGCTGTCCACCATTTTGTACTCCAGAAATCGTCCTACGACGAACTTCTTGGTACCAGCATCCTCAGTCTTATACTTCTTGTCAAGACTGGCCCATAACTTCTTTGCCGTTGTGATAGGACTGTAGACATTGTAAAGAGAGTCATCTAGTCCATTTAATATATAATTTCGGCAATGGAAGTCACATTGAGTCCATGCATCAGTTGCGGGCTCTGGTGGATCTTCTTGCAGGAATCTGGCCAGATGAAGAGTGGTCAAGTAGAAGAGCATCTTCTGTTGCCACCTCTTGAATTCTGTGCCGTCAAACTTTCCTGGCTTCTCCGGCTTCGGGTTAGGAAGTGGAGTAGGCATCAAAGCTTGGAGCTGCATGTTTGGTGCCTTGCTTGTACTATCTTGATTAGTCTCAGACATTTTCTTCAAGTTCAAGCAGAACAGAAGTAAGAAACTTCAATCATAATTGTCTTAAGATTGTTGGTTTCTGCTTAACAGGAATCAATCTGACAACTAATCAAGATCACTGAGATATCAACAATCTAATTGGCCATGTCGGCAAATATCAGGTGGGAGGTTTTCGTTCAATAGAACGTTCCTTAATTTAAGAACCACCTTTCAATTTCCTTCCTTGGTTAAACACCAATTAGACTGAATATAAATCAGTCTCGATATACTGTAAAGTATATCCCTTGTATAAAGGACTTAATCCACTTATACAGTATTTGGAGTGAGGTACGCTTATAACGAATCTCCTTAAGACAATTACGTCCCCCGCACCGGTGCTAATGGACGCTGGTCTCCCAAGATATAACACTCCTTCACGGTATTTAGATAGCACTACCAAATCACCGTACGGTCTAACCGTAGTACAACCAGTACCTTCCACAGGATCGTTGAAGCAGCGGTACAAGGACAAATTTCGAATGAAATTTGCCTTTACTTTGGAGTAGCACCCACTGTTGAGGACGACGGAAGGTTGAAGAATATTTTTCTTCAGAAGTACCAGATTCAGACAACAATTCTATAACAGAATCTGTTGAATTTTCTGATTCCTCTTCAGAACAAATTTCGTAGAATCTTCTTTGGAAGTCGCTTCGGATTCGCACTTCTCGCTGGAAGTCGCTTTCCTACTTCTCAGTTCAGAACTTGCTTCAGAACTTAGATCAGATAGAAAGAGAGAGAGATGTATTTGTCTTGGTGTGTTTTTCAATTGAGAATCTGGAGCGCTATTTATAGCGTTCTAGGAGGGGCCAACGGGTCCGAACCCAACGAAAGGGTGAAACCTTTCGACCCAGCAGTCGCGTTGTTGGCAGCCCAACAGTCGCAACTGTTGGCAGCCCAACTGATGCGGAGCGTCTGTTTGGCGGGCGGTTTTTGGATCCGGAGTGGAGCGGGTCCGGTTCGGGTAGTGGAGCGGATGCTCGCAACCCATACCCGGAGACCTGATTCAAAAGGAATCAGGCCGGGTAGGGAAACCGAGCCCGAGCCCGAGCCCGGCGCCACCAGCGGCGGCGCGCGCGCATGTGCGGGCGGCATAGATCCCTCCCAATCGCGCGCGAAAAAACCAAGTACCCAAAGGGCACGCCCTTGTTCTCAATTTTCTCTATTTATACACCACGAACTTCCATCCCATGGCCAATGTGGGACTAAATGCTTTTAGCTACCTTTAGTCCTGTTTGGCTTTGAATTAGGCAATCTTTAGACTTGAATATCTCATTCATTTGAAGTCGGAATTGAACATGTGAATATACCACGTTCATCCCCAATGGAAGGAGAACACACTCCAACCATCATCCAATTGAATCGATCAACGGATCTCGTCATAATTCAACTCGAAGATTCATACTTATATTCTTCAATTCCAACATAGGGTTATGGCTTTCATATCATATTAGTAAGGAAAATTGTTGTAAATGTAGTGAATATGGGGAGAATGGTGCAAGCTCAGAAACTATCAGCCTGTAGCATTGAATAATGTGAGATTTACAGGATTTGAGATTTTAATAGCATTTAATGCTTGTATTACTGGTCTTATATCTTTAATATGCTTATTTACGAAAAATTGCCTACTTTTTTAGTATTATATTTAATTAGAAAAAAATAAATAAATAATTTTCTATTTAGTTTTTTTTTCTTATAAGTATATTTCGCTATTGTTTTTTCTTATAAATTTAGTTTTTTAATTTTTTTATCGCAAAGTGTTCCGATAAGTGTTATGACTAATTGATAATACTAAAAATATTGAACTAAGACGTAGACAATTTTATATAAAAATATAAACATACTAAATAAAAAGTGAATAATTATTTAATAACATTGTCTATTTTTAATAGACTGATAATAATGTGAAAAATTTTAGATGCAAATAGACAACTTAATTGAGTTGAACATTAAAAAAAAGAACAATTTGTTCCAGATTGAAAGTAGACATTTCATATACAAGTTGACAATTAAATTGTGGTAGACTATTTCAATAACAAGTGGATAAATTAACCTAAAGGTGGATAGAGTAAAAGTAATGTAGACAAATTGACTTATAGGTGGACAGATCAAGCTTAAATAAAAAAATGATTATAAAAAGTTGACATTTCATATAAAACTGACTTTAGTTCTATTTTTCATATAAAACTGTACACTTTTTTTTTAGTATATCTACATTTCATATAAATTATTCACCTTTATTATATATATTATTCTAAAATTGGTGAAAAATACATATTAGGAACACTGTTGCGATAAAAAAATCAAAAAATTAAATTTATAAGAAAAAAAATTCAGAAAATTAAATTTATTAGAAAAAAATTCAGAAAATTAAATTTATAAGAAAAAATACAATAGCCAAAGAGAAAAAAACAATAACCAAATGTTTACAAGAAAAAAAAGCTAAATAGAAAAGTTCTTATTTTTATTTTCCTAATTAAATATTATATAAGAAAAAATAGATACTTTCTCATGAAATAAGCATATTAAAGCTCTAAGATTAGTAACACCAGTAGTTAAGTGCTATTAAAATATCAAATCTCACAAATGTTACATTATTCAAGGCTTTATTTAAAGCAAATCTTATAACAGAGTTAGAAGTAGACAAATTCGATGATATAGATCGACAATTTCTGAGCTTACTGTTTACCTACACCAGGTAGATAAATTCAATGCTACATTTGAGCCGGTTTCTAAGCGTGCACCTTTCCTTCATGTGAGGTGCATTTTTTCTGCATGTGAGGGGTATAAATGCGCCTCACATGCTCCAGCTTGCCATATTGCAACATGAGTTATTTTTGACAATTAACCTCAATTTACTAAATGTGACTATGGTAGTACAAAGATAAGAGGCAGGAGGACAAAGTTTCACATATAAGGGGTTTTTGATAAGCGAAAATGGTCCAGGGGTTTTTTAACGGAAAACTACATGCAGGGGTCTGTAAATAATTTTCCCAACTTTATTTTTTTTCTGGACTGATTATGAATTATTCTTCCTCATTGAGAAATTTCACGATTTTTACGTGGATGACAGACTAATCATTTTAAATGGCAAACATGTAGAATGTGTTATATTCTTTCAAATATTTGTCCTTTATAATTAAGATGATGATCGTTCCCATTTTCTTCAATGTCTTGGAGAGACTAATTAAAATGATATTTCTGTTAAAAAACTTTGTACTCCGTCTTCATAATTATTTTTCTAATTAAATTAGAAGCTAAAATTCATCATTTTAACAAGGCATAGAGATGTGAAACTTCAAAATCTTGTAAATCGTCCTTGTTTGTCCTAAACTAATCTATATTTTGAAGGTTGCTGCACTGATTTCTTCGTATAAATAAAACCTCATCCTGTGCTTAAGTTAAAAAGAATACTAATGAAAAAAATATATCAATTACCCCGAAATGACTCATGCAAAGTGCAAATAGCTAATTAAATGAGTAGGGCAATGAAATTTGGTAGCTAATTAATTATGTTGATATATAGATTAAGTATTAGCTGGTTGACAATGGCACTAAGAGGCTAGCTAGGGTAGCATTCAAACCTCACCATGCATCTACATCAAGATAAAGGTAGTGACGAATTGGAGAACACCTAACCTCTTCTCAAAGAGAAGAATGATGTTGAACAAACAGTAAGGATTTGGAGTTAATTGAGACCGAGAATATGTAAATAAAAAAAGAAAGATACAACTAAGAGAAACGTAGATATAACCAAGACTAACAATTGGTATCATATCATACTCATTTCGCATAACAGTGGTATCAGAGTTAAAGGTTGATGAAAAGCGATATGTCAAAGTGTCACGCCCCGTTTCCCAAAATACGAGAAAACGGAAGTCGCGACGAAGGTCAGCGACGTATATACGCGAGGAAAATATCCCACGCATACACGCTAAGCTTAAAGTAACCTGAACAAGTTATAAAATCTACTATGATATATCAATATCACTGCAATATGACATATAAATATCTAACATAATGATACAAGATGAATATCAGAAAGAAATGGCAACATGGGCGATATAGATAGAATCAGGAGGAAAATAACATGAATAAAAGAGTAAGAATACCTAAAATCAAGAAAGAGAGACTCCAGCTCCTCGTAACGCGTACGATCACACGAACCTGAGCAATATAAGGAGATCACCAATACCCTGGACTTGCGAATCCAGGGTCGTCAAAAGCGGCATAATGAGTGTGTGTGTGTGTGTAAAAGGAAAGATGCTCGTGCATAAAAACAATATGAACATATAATAATATGATAAACTGCAGACAAAGATAACTAAATAATATGTTAAACAAATAGCTGAAGTATAACTGAATAACTACAAGTATGTTGAGAAAAGGCAACTATTACAACTGTAAACAAACAACCAATGTCAGGATGTGTAATCTAGCATATATCACTAGTTTAGTATATAATCTGGTCATGTGTACAATCATACGTCATAAGGCAGGGTATCAATTAGCGCATAATACTATAACTGGAGAATATAAAGGGGTTGCATTTTAAGTTACTCAATAACAATAGTCATTACCGTTTGATATTTCAATCGCCTCCCTACCAGCGCCTCACATCACTGATAGTCCATACTAGAGTTGGCACTCTGGCAGAACTTACTCAGGCCTGATATGAGAGTAACAAGACCCGAACAAAGGAGAGACCAAATAACCACACGTTCCTAATATTATTACTGTTTGGTGTTACATTCTTATGTTATTCTTATCCCTTTCCACCGGCGTCCCACAACACTGACAGTTCACGCTGGAGCTCGCACTTCTAGTAGAACTCATCCGAGCTCCGATATGTAGGTACCATTATTCGAATAGGGAAGAGACCAAAAAAACATATGCTCTTGGTGTTCTTATCATACATGTATGTGTGTGTATGTTAATATGCACTAGGAATGCTTATCACGTTAACACCAGGCGACACAGGCAGGAGGGAGAAAGTAGCCCTACAGATTCAAGAGGTGGCCCTACAGATTTAAGAGGTGGCCCCCACCACGTGTGTGGTGTGGCACTTTGCTCCATGTGACACTTTGCTCTGAGGGTTGATATAGGAGGTAGCCCCTCAGATTCAAGAGGTGGCCCTACAGATTCAAGAGGTGGCCCCTACCACGTGTGTGATGTGGCACTTTGCTCTGTATGGCACTTTGTTCTGTGTGGGGAATGGATTCTAGAGCTGGCCCCTACGGATTCAAGAGGTGGCCCCCACCATGTGTGTGGTGTGGCACTTTGCTTCGTATGACACTTAGTTCCATTCAGGATCCACCGAACGCTAACATTATTGTGGGATACATCCTCATCATCCCGACGCCAGGCGGCACGCTCCACCGGACGACGGTATGACTGTGCTATTAACAGAGTAACAGTGCAAGGAACATGAGTACAGGAGATACAAGAGTTCAGGGGTACAAGAGTTCAGGAGTACCAGATGTCTGGTAGCAGTGTAATAATTATGCCATGGTCCCCGTAAAAGTGATAATCATGAATATGCAATTTAATACAGGTGTCAGATGTAATATTATCCAGTCAGGTGTCAAAGTATAAGGTATACCTCCACTAGTCCTGAATTAATATTGGTACAAAATATGACGCTAATAAATATTCAGATCAGCAAAATATATATGGTGAATGTTCACTAACGTCTCATGAAACGATACAGGTAATCACATTGGTAAGATACATCAGATAGTGACATGAAATGATAAAAGTAAAACACAAATACATGTAAACAATGGTGAATAAGGAATTTAGACAAAAGCAAACACTCACAACAAAATTAAATAATACTAAAATACTCAATGAGAAAACATAGAACACTCACAACAAAATTAAATAAAATTAAATGAAGAAGTGAAATACTCACTTGAACTCGATCACAATCCAAAGCACTGAATTTCTAAGATCCCGATAAATCTACATAAATTATTCAATAGAAATTGTTAGATTTTTAAAAGGATATTTTAAGGAGTTTAAATCTTGGTTAATTAATTTGGGAGTTAGAAATATGATTCTCTGAGTCTAATGAATTTAGTAGATTTGGTTTAAATCAATTTTTATTTTTGTTGGGTTTTTAATAGGCTTTAAACTATTAAAATATTTAACGGGTCTAAATTTATCATTAAGGAGAAATGGTTTTAAAGTGGGTGGTTTGAATTAATTTATATGGTATTAGTCTAAAAAATTTTCATCACAAAAAGTAGAAGAATTGTAGATTATTATTTATATTTTCTCTATTTTTTTTTGATATTTTAATAACTTATTTTAATATGTCAATTCACCATTCTTTCTTCTTTCTTTCTCTTTTCTTTCCTTTTTTTTAAATGCAACAGCCCAGGCCGGACCAGGCCAGGCCCAGGCCTGGTCCGCGATTTTCCTTTTTCTTTTCTTTTTTTAATAGGGTCCAAAGCCAATTGTGGGAGAGAGGAGATAGAGGAGATAGAGGAGATGGAAGAAGGTAGCATAGAGATCAGATGACAAAGGAGTAAGAAACGGCGAATGGAGCAGGCCAGAAGTGCTCCCGGTCGACCTCCTGGTCGAGTGGAGGACCGGTGGAGGAGGCGGGCGATCGGCCCGGTCGACCGGCGTGCACGGGCGTGCACATGAAGGAGCGATCGACCGGCCCGGTCGACCGACTGAAGTGGTCTCGCTCTCGGGTAAGCGCGATCGACCGGGCCGGTCGACCGTGGCAAGGGTCGGTCGACGGCGGGTCAACCGACAGGCGCGGCTAGAGTTTCTTTTAGGATTCGAATTTCTTTCTGGATGGGATTGAATCCAACCTGGGTTTTCATAAATTCAGGGACTCTGTGGCTATAAATAGAGGCTAGAGGCCTCATGTATTGTATCCCTAAGAGAAATCCCTTGCCTCCTTCAAGTTCTCTCTTATAATAGTTGTATGATTATTGAATCAATAAGATCTCTCTCTCCTTGCCCGAGGACGTAGGCATGTTGCCGAACCTCGTTAAATTTGTGCGTTGATGCTTTTCTCTATTGGGTGCTGCTCCTTATGAGTTGGTTGTTTCTCCGGCTGCATCGAGTCTCCGTCAGAAGGGCAGATTCCTCAAAGAGGTGGTTGTTGTGTCTCTTCTTCCGCGAACCGTTCGCACAACGAGTGGTGTCGGGGGCGCAACAAGTGATATCAGAGCATCCCAGGTTCGACGTGGGATCATCTGTTGATTCAAGGGCATCAGTAGCTGTTTGGCGGAGATCGTGTGTCGATCTCAGAGCAGCGTGTGAAGATTGCTCGAGGAATCAAGTTGGTGGAATAGATTGCTTTGAAAACTCTTCGAGGGTTTCGCGTGGAGGTAAAGATCCTGTCTTTATCTGGTTATTTTATCTAACTCCGTTTGTTTCCACATTGGTTTGAGGAATCAGTTGAAAAGATGGCTGGAGAAAGTACATTGGTGAAATCCATGTATCCACATCCAAGGATTGATGTGGTGAAGTTCAACGGGACGAACAACTTTGGTATGTGAAGGTGTGAGGTTATGGATGCGCTGACGGCATCAAACCTCGAAGACACTCTAAGATTGGAGAAGAAGCGCGCATCAACGACGAAAGAAGATTGGGACAAGATGAACCGTTCAGCGTGCGGCTTGATCAGATCTTGTCTGACACACGACATCAAGTATCAGGTGTTGCATGAGACATCTGCGAGGCAGCTGTGGGAGATCCTGGAAAGGAAGTATCTGACGAAGAGCATAGAATCGCGATTGCAGTTGAAGAGTAAGCTCTATAGGTTTCAGATGCAAAGAGGATGCTCCATCAACGAACACTTGAACCGTTACGCGAAGCTTCTTACAGATCTAGTTAATGTGGATGTAGAGACTAGTGAAGAGGATAAGGCGGTAATTCTTTTGAACTCTCTTCCTAGGGAAGAGTATGAGGCCTTTACTCTTACTTTTCTCAATGATAGATAATCCCTTAACTACGATGAGGTGTCTGCTGCTTGTGAGTTATGAAGCAAGGAGACAAGACCGACTGTCTTCTTCGGGAAGCACAACAGCAGAGGCATTGGAAGTAAGAGGCAGAAGTTCCAATAGGAAGGGAAGAGACGATCAGGGGAGATCAAAGTCCAGATCAGGTTTCAAAAATCTGAAGAAGAATCAGTGTGCCTTGTGTAAGGAACTAGGACACTGGAAAGCTGAATGCCCGAAGGCCAGAGGTAAGAAGGTGGAGTCTAAGACTTAGGCAAACTTGCAAAGGTGGTCAGTACTCAAGGCAATACCTCACAGGCAGATGGATCAGACTCGGACTCATCGGTATTCACTCTCTCTATTACTACCCCTACTGTTTGTAACTCAGATAATGCTGAGTGGATCTTGGATAGCCGAGCCACCTATCATGTGTGCCCGAACAGGGCCTTTTTTCTAGCTTTGAGAAGCTGATGGATGTTACACGGTCATGGGAGATGACCATCCGTGTAATATAGAAGGGATGGGTACGGTCCGTATCAAGATGGATGATGGAATAGTACGAGAATTGAAGGAGGTGAGGTATGTATCTCAACTCAAAAGGAATCTTATCTCTGTTGGTGCTTTGAAAGCATCGGGTCTGGTGATATCTGTTCGAGATGGTGTTCTCAAGATGATCAAAGGCTCGATGGTGGTGATGAAGGGCGTCCGCCGTGATGATCTCTACTACTTGAAGGATAGTACGGTTACAGGTCAGGTGGAGACTTCTAGTTCTTCAGATGATGGTTGCAAGAAGGACTGGCAGTTAAAGGTCGGACATGGAGGTGAAAGGTCTTTGGGAGCTCCTGCAAAGAAGGGATCATTAGAAGTTGCTGCTACCTGCAACTTGAAAGGTGAACACAGCGTTCTGGACAAGAAGAAGGTGAAATTCAGCACTAGCACTCACCGCTCAGAAGGTCTTCTTGATTGTGTTCACGTAAGCGTTGGGGACATGCTAAGACTACATCGCTTGGACGTCACAGGTACTTTGTCTCTTTTGTTGATAGTTTATCTAGGCATTGTTGGATATATCCCATTAGACAAAGGAGTGAAGCCCTAGATATATTGGTGAAGTGGAGAGGAAGAATGGAGAAGCAGATTGGTAGGAAGATCAAGGAGCTGCAGATTGGTAATGTTGAAAGAGACATGAACCAATTCCTACATTTTGGACAGAATACAGGTATTGCTACTCACTTCACAACAGGTATACATGGGTTGGCTAATGAAGTAAACCATTCCTTGCTGGAGAAGGTTCGGTGGTTGTTGTCTAATGCAGGATTAGACAAATCGCTTTGGGCTGAGGCGATTGTGTATGCTAGCCATCTCATGAATAGATCGACTGCGATAGGAGTAAAGCTCCATTGGAAATTTGTCTGGGAAAGCTGCTCAAGATCATGGTTTGCTGCAGGAGTTTGGAAGTCCGGCCTACTTCAGTGCCAAGAGTGGCAAGGTGAATTTGCGAGCAAAGAGGTTTGTGTTTTTGGGTGTCAAAAGAAATGGCTACAGGTTGTGGGACCCCGAAAATAAGAAGATCGTGTTGAGTAGGCATGTCACATTGGAGAGACTTCAGTGTTGAAGTACACTGTCTCTCAGCAGGTGGAGAGGATGGAGACCAAGGAAGTATCGCAGCGGGTGGAGGTTGATGCTACTCCACCATCTTCAGTTGGTTCGACATCAGAGAAGACTTCACCGGATGTGATACCGGGTGGAGATCATGTAGCCAGGGTTGATGTTGAACAGGTGAAGACATTGTTGAGGATGTCGAGTTGTTTGCAGCCATTGGAACAAAGGTAAAACCACGCTCATGGATAAAGAAGCATGAATCTTAAGCTTGTGATCGCGACAAGCTCAAGTTGAAGGCCGTTGTTCTCCATGATGGTCGTGAGGAGGTTCATATGACTCAGTCAGACAGGTTCGCTGTTGCAGATCCAGGTACAAGTGCTTGAGCTTGATGAAGCTCATTTCAATGAACTACGGTTGGCTTGATCCTTGGGCAAGGTACGTAGGCAGCCGTAAAGGCGCAACCATTTGGTGATGCAACCCGTATGAAGCTGTTTGGGTTCTCGAGAAGCTGATTGGAACTTCACGTAGAGGTGAAGAGTTTTGGCCGATTGAGCTTCACGTAGAGGTGGAGAGGCTTCACGTAGAGGTGAAGTGTTATGGCCGATTAGACTTCACGTAGAGGTGAAGAGTTGGACTTCACGTAGAGGTGAGGTGTTGTGATCTCGATGAATAGATTGATCTTCTGGTGAGAAGATGTTGAGCTTACATAAGGAGTGGTGTGCATCCAGTTGTTGAAGCCGATGATGGTGTTCGGTGTGCTTTACGCAGACTTGGTTGGACCGTCAGCTGAAGACATGTAGACTAGATAGAGCTAGTCAGTTGGAGAGTCAATGTTGGCTCATGATGAGTTCTTCGTGAGGTCGTGAAGTTGCAGAGAAGGAGCCACGTTTGGTGATCGACATGTATTGAAGTTCTCCTAAGGTGAAGCATAGGGAAGGCATGTGTGGTGCATTCCAGTGGACAGCTGAGCTACAGATTTCAAGCCGAGATCGTGTGTCGATTTCGTCCGGTACGCGCAAGCCGAGATCGTGTGTCGATTTCGTCGAGATCGTGTGTCGATTTCGCCAGGTAATAGACTGGGGTACGTTGGAGTTCGGCTCAGATTTGGAAAATCTTCATCGAGGTGGAGAATTGTGGGAGAGAGGAGATAGAGGGGATAGAGGAGATGGAAGAAGGTAGCACAGAGATCGGATGACAAAGGAGCAAGAAACGGCTCATGGAGCAGGCCAGAAGTGCTCCCGGTCGACCTCCCAGTTGACCGGTGGAGGAGGCCGGTCGACCGGGGTGCACAGGCGTGCACAGGAAGGAGCGGTCGACCGGCCCCGGTCGACCGACTGAAGTGGTCTCGCTCTCGGGTAGGCGCGGTCGACCGGGCGGTCGACCGTGGCATGGGTCGGTCGACCGGCCGGTCGACCGACAGGCGCGGCTCGAGTTTCCTTTTAGGATTCGAATTCCTTTTCTAGATGGGATTGAATCCAACCTGGGTTTTCATAAATTCAGGGACTCTGTGGCTATAAATAGAGACTAGAGGCCTCATGTATTATATCTCTAAGAGAAATCCCTTGCCTCCTTCAAGTTCTCTCTTATAATAGTTGTATTGATTGTTAAATCAATAAGATCTCTCTCTCCCTTGCCCCGAGGACGTAGGCACGTTGCCGAACCTCGTTAAATTTGTGCGTTGATTGCTTTTCTCTATGGTTGCTGTTTCCGCTGAGTTGGTTGTTTCTTCGGCTGCATAGAGCCTCCGCCAGATGGGCGGATTCCTCAAAGAGGTGGTTGTTGTGTCTTTTCTTTCGCGAACCGCTACGCACAACGAGTGGTGTCGGGGGCGCAACACCTGTTGCTGGCCCAGGCGGCCTGGGCTGGGCCAGACCACGCCAGCCCTGGCCCAGCCAGGCCAGGCCAGTCCTAGCCTGGGCCGGCCAGGCCAGGCCAGGCCTGGGAGTGCCCAGGCCGAGCTGCTCTCGGCCTTGCTGAGAGCAGTTAGGCCTGGGATTTATATATATATATATTTAAATCTTTTACTGTAAAATTTTTGGAAAATATGTAATTTAAAATATGGGTTGGTATAACCTCACAGGTATTTTAGTTGGATTTTAAATTGAGTTTAGATGTATAAAAAAATTATTCATAGAGATCATGGTATTAATTTTGATTAAATTATTTGTATTATATTAGTTAAGAAAAAATAATTTACTTACTTAGATTTAATTTGTTCAATTAAGGCTTTGTGAAGTATTAAAATAATAATCATACAAAAATTTTATTAGATAAGTTTCTAGAAAATAATAATTATATTGTGGTGAGTTTTGTGATACGGGTATAGATAAGTTGAGTAACAGATTGCTGAAATTAATAAATTATTTTTATGGTTCTAATTTAATTTAAATTTTTTTAAATGAAAGACTAAAATTAAATTCACAAGTTAGATCTAGTTACTTGAATTGTTCCTCCTTATTTGCTCCTCAATCCCTGTACCTCGAATCCCTTTTCGTTCACGATCCGTTTGAGGAGAAGGGAAAGATGAAAGTGGGGAGAGTTGGATTAGCATTTTCTCTTGAGGTAAAAGAGAAAGAAGGAGTTTGAGTATTTATATAGGTTATTAGATATTTTAGAAACCTAAATTTAGTTAGATTTAGATTGCTTAATTTAGTAGTTTAGATAAGAATTGAAGATTACTAAAAATCTCAAGAAGATTCGGTTTAGATATGATTTTTGTTAGGATTTAAATAGGATTAGTTAAGATTAATGAAAAGAATTGGATAAGACAGGATTTTGATTAGGATTAGGATTGGGTTTTGGGTTAATGGGTAAGGATCTCAATGGTACTGGGTTATATATTATATTTGGCATTTAGTTAAAAGAAATAAGTAATATGAAGAATAAGAAAAATAGATATTGGACTTGTGGACTTAGTTTTTTTTTGGGCTTAAAGAAAAATAAGAAAAGATGAAAATAAGCAAGTGGCCTTGGCTCATATGGGCTTAGCATAAAAAGAAAAAGAAAACAAAAGGAAAAGGAGAATGGGTTGAGCTTTTGGGCTTGGAATGAAATAATAATACTACCCATTAATAATAATTTAAAATAATTAAATATATGCAATAAGAGTCTACAAGTCATACAAAATAATAATACTAATAATGATACTAAATCAAGTTAATTAATAATAATAAGATAATAGGAAGAATCAGGTAAATTTTTAAAAATAATAATATGGTATTATTAATAGGAGATTATACATTCTACCCACCTTAACAAAAATTTCGTCCTCGAAATTTCAATAAAGCGGGGAAATGAATAGAAGATAAAGTTAAGAAATAGATATTAAGCAAATTGAGAAAATAAAAAGAATAACTGATGTTGATCGTTGATATTGTCTTCTCGCCTTCCACGTAGCTTCTCGTTGCATTATAAGCCTACCACGCTTCCGCTGCGCGCTCTGATTTCTGTTTGCCGATCAGGTCCAAAGACCAGGTCCAAGAGTCAAAATCAGGAGAATAGAACAGAGATGAAAAATAGGAATCAACAAGAAAAATATATATCGCTCCGGAAGGAACGTTGAAATCTGAGACATCAAGAGATTCAAGAGATGGATTTAGAAGGGAAGGACGATTGATTCTCAAGTGGGCTCAGTATTATCATGTGATAGTATATGTTATATTACAGTATAACTATAACTTGTTTCAAGTTACCAGTAAGATCTAGATTCTCTTTTTATGTCGAACCTGGCTCTGATACCAAGAAAATCCTGTCACGCCCCGCTTCCCAAAATACGAGGAAACGGAGTCGCGACGAAGGTCGGCGACGTATATACGCGAGGAAAATACCCCACGCATACACGCTAAACCTGTTGGCCCAATGGCCTTCCACTCTAGTTTTGATGATGATCAACACTCATGTAGTTATGTTTACTAATATTCTTGTGTTTCTAAGTTTCAGATCATTAACAGGATATTAGTTGGTGATTAGCTTCAACAAGATGATTAGAAGCTATTCATGGTGATTCCGGTGCCAAAGCTTAGAGATCCATTCAATTGCACTTGGAAAATCACGGAGTTTGGACCGAGTCTACTTGAAGATGGAAGATCGACAAGAAGACTTAGGTATCTAGTTTAGATTATGAGTTTTAGATCCATTTGTAAAGCTTAGTTTAGTTGATATGCTCAAGTGCACAAACACACACGTTTTATGTTTTGATGAGTGTTTTCATGAATAGTTTGATCAAAACGAGTTTTCATGATTTATATGTATAGTAGAAGTTTTCTATTTATACATACATGCTTAACTTATAGACAAACTTATTTTGACTATCCTATTCATGCTTTGGAAAAATCTAGTTTAAGTTTTGTTTTGATAAAATTGGCAAGACACAAAAATGAATTGATATGTTGATATATTGTCTTGAAATTTTTATCACAGGTTTATGTTTCAATATAAAATGACAAAACAATTTTTATGGAATTTTCAGAAAAGATAAAAGATTTTTTATAAAATATTTTTTCCAAATAATTCTGACCTTGATTTGTGCTGACAGGCTGGTCGGTCGACCGTGTCGGTCGACCGCACCAAGGGGCCGGTCGACCGACCCGGTCGACCGACGTGCACAGACGTGCACGTCTGTTAGGCACAGATCCGGTCGACCGAGTCGGTCGACCGATGTGAGAGTTCTGCTCTCTGGAAGTTTCGGTCGACCGGGCCGGTCGACCGATAGTGCCCAACGGTCATATTTCTGACCGTTGGCGGTCGACCGGGCCGGTCGACCGGTGGCTGTCAGAAATGCCACATCAGCCTAACGGCTAGTTTTGACTAGGGGCTATATATACCCCATCTCCTTGGGGATTTTGGCCAAGGTTTTCAAGAGGAAAATTTACAGTTTTCTGAAGAGTTTAAAAGAGTTTTAAAAAAGTTTAAGTGCTAAAAAGATTTAATCTTTATTTGTTTTGTGTTTTGGAAAATCAAAGAAAATAGGATTTGGGATATTTGTGTTGATTTTCATTCTATATCTTTTGGCAAGAATTTTCTCAAGTATTTTTCATTGTTGCTTGTTTCCAAAACACTTAGTTTCCACTTGAGCTATATCTTCTATCCTAAGTTATTAGGATCTTTGTTTTGTGTGGAAAAAGAAAAAAAGAAAAAGAGAAAGAAAAGAGAAGTGTTTGAGGTTGTTGTTGTAAACCTCTTGAGTTGTAACCACCCTTTTATTTGTGAATCCCTCTTCGGTAGAGGTGATCGGGTGATTGGGTTGTGAGCCTCTTAGGTAGAGGTATTTGTGGTAGTTGGCTACGGGCCGTATCCCTCTTCGGTAGAGGTGGATTGTGGTTGTATAGCCTCGGTGGCTTTGTAAGGTTGAGAGAGGAGTTTGGTACTCCTATAGTGGATTGGGAAATCCTACACGGTGGTGTAGGCGGGGATGTAGAGCTAGGGGCTCGAACCTCGAAACATATCTTGGTCTTTGCGTTTGATCCAATTTCTCTCAACTCTACTCTTTTTACATTTGTGCAAGCATCATCCATTCATATCATCATATATACTTGCTTGTGTTTTGAGCATTGTTTCATATTGCCTTGCATATATTTCTATTGCAATTCATCTATACTTGCTTGGCTTAATTGTGTGCATTGTATTGCTATATCCTTGATTGCTTGGATTGCTTGTGTGTGTGTTTCATCATAGCAATTCATTCTTTACTTGTTCGATCATATCTCATACAACACGGTTGCATTGCGCACCTCTAACCCATTCAAGGGGAATGGGAGGAAGGAGTTCAGAACCTCGAAAGGGGTATTCGGCTCTTAGTCGTGTTTTGAGAGATCGTTGCATCACTCATATTTCATAAGTTTAAAAAGATCATTAGATTAGCATTTACACCTATTCACCCCCCCTCTAGGTGTATTTCAATTGGTATCAGAGCTAGTGCTCCTGATATTAGGCTTAACATCCTAGGAGTAAGATCCATTTGCTTGCTAATCTCTTGTTTGCATTTGTTGTTTGCACACATATAATTTACCATGGCCTTCATGACCCCACCTTTGTATGACCCTTCTAACATTCATGTTGGAAGATTAGAATGACCGTTTATTTACAAACCCTAGGTCATAAAGTTTATCTTGCTATTACCAAGGAATCCTTCCTTAGTGATTGCAATCATATAAGGGCCAATGCACAAGCCCTTGAGGCTATTAGAAGCACTTTACCTAAAGATTATCTTATGCGTGTTTCTAATATTGATTCCGCTTTTGCAGTGTGGAATCTATTGTCAACTACAACCACCACCTCCGAGCTTCAAGCACAAATCCAAAGGGAAGAGGAATCTAGTGGAGAGTCCGAATCTCAATGCTACATGGTCCAAGGGAATGACTCCCTTGAGGTACAATCGGAAACCCACTTAGATAGTGATGATGCTAGTTCTTCATGTGATGATATTGTTGATCCCCATGCCTAAATGAAGAACTATCTATTGTTTGTGAAAAATTAATAGAAAAATATAAGATTTTGAAAAAGAAAAGTCTAAAAATTGAAAAAGAAAATATTTGTTTGCATTCTAGACTTGACATTGTTTTGCAAGAGAAAGAGGAGGTTTCTAATGAAAGGGACTCATTGAAATCTCAACTTGATCTTGCACTTAAAGAAAATAACTTTTTGAAAAATAAAAATGATTGCCATGTTCTTTTGAAGAAAAATGAAACGTTAACTTCAAAAGTTGAATTTGTTTTAAAAGAAAATGATTCGTTGAAAAGAGAAATTGAGTTCATTTCGAAAGAATTAGAAATTTGTTTGAATAAGAATAATTCTTTGAAAAATGATATGTCTTCTCATGTTTGCCATGCTAGGGTAGTATCACACACTTCACCTACTGCATGCTCCACTTCTTCTAAAATCAATGATGATATTTGTATGTTAAAGAAGAAGGTAGAATGTTTGGGCTCCACTATGAGTCAATGTGCCATGAACCATACACGGTTGGAAACTTTGCTTCGAAAGAAACAAGTTCCATCTTTTATGCATGCACACCCTCCACGGCATACACATGCTCCTCACGGACACCATCACACGTATGCTCATGTGTACACTTGTACACATTGTGGTCGAAAAGGCCATCTAGCTAAATTTTGCTTTGATAGACTACATACTACAAATTTAGCTAAGAAATTTGTTTGGGTTAGAGAAGGTACTAACCCCCATGGACCCAAAAGAGTATGGGTACCAAAGACCACCCCTCCTATTTTTGATGTAGGTGTGGGCTCTCACATGACGTGAGAGTGATGACACCTTGGAGTGGATGCGTTCCGGACTTAAAGGAAATCTATTGGATGCATCACTTTCAAGGGAAAAGATGGTGGAGAGGACCACCAAGTTTTGGAGACAAGGAGGTTGCTTTCTAGGTTTTGGTAACAATTCCTAACTCCTTATTATTTGTTTACATGCTTTCCATTTCATTGTTTATAGCATGTTTTTGATGTCTATGGATTAGTATTTTCATTCCATGTTTATTAGATCCTTGACATACATGTATAGTATTTGAGACACACATGCTTATATGAACCCATATTTAGTGTTCTCACCTTATGTTTAAGCTGTAATGTACATCATAAATCTAATACATGTGAATTTACATATTAATCATGTTTTAGCTTTTTCATGATGATTTTTTTTAGTTTTTGTACTTCATGTGGTATACACTAGTTTAGATGTAGATATTATCAAAACTTGCATATATACATGTACACATAGTGAGAACAAATTGACTTATATATGTTTTGCACCTCATGCTCATTTGTACCCACTATATGCACTTGTATAAGCTAGTTTTGAGGATTCTTCCATTTATACTTGTCATACCTATTTCATGATTTTACTTCATGTATATGTATTTTGAATTCAAACCTAATAAATATACATGTATACCCATAGAGTCTTTTGCCTTCATGCAATTACTTTTAAATAGACTCGTTTATGATTGGGATATGTATGTACATTGTTAGATTTGGATGAATCATACATATACCTAGAAGCTTTGTTCAAATAAAAGAATTTTGATGAATTTGTGTGAGTTTCGTTTTAGCAAAATGATATTCGTGTTTGTCTTGTGCTTAATGATTTGATTACATGTTTAGATGTTAGTTCTCATTAAGACGAGGATTCATATTTTTACATAAAATGGGACACAAATAAATCTATACATGTTGGATTGAATGCTTATTTGTTCCCATTAGATGTGTGAATATAGTCTAGTTTTGATGATCCATACATTTTAGACTTGTATTCATATTTTTGGATTTATATGAGTTTTGGTTTCATGTATATGTTTATTTTGCCAAAACATTAAGATATACATGTATAGCCCTTGAGTCATTTGCCTTCAATGCAAAATCTATTTATGGACTCAATTGTGTTTAGGGATATGTATGTATACTTAGTGTAGTGACAATTCATACATATACCATGAAATAAAATTTGATTGTTTAATGAAAATTTGATTTTTCATGTTTGATGTATTTATGTTTAACTTCATGTATATGTCTATCTAGTTCAAACTAATCTTATACATATACATCCTTTTTGAGCCACGTGCCTTCATGCATCTACTCTTAGTGGACTCGTTGAGTTTTGGATATGTATGTATATGTTAGCTTGCATTAGACATACATATGCCTTGAAGATTAAATAAGTAGTTTTATATGATTTTTCATGTTTTTTGATAGAATTATGTTTTAAGGAATAATTGAGCTTAATGAAATATTTTTCATGATTTTGATCTTCACATATTATTTGTACACTCATATCTATTGCTCATGTTTTGTTTCTCATGAGTTATGCTTTATTGATTAGAGTGATGATTATCATGTGATTTTCATGCTTTATGAAAAATAACTTTGTTTTACTCCTTACTTGAAGGACTTCGTACTAGTTAACAAGTTTTCCATTTAACTAGTTGCGGTGTTCTTCATTTTGGTAGAGATTTTCAAACAAACCATATTTTCAATCTATTTTTGAAAACCCCTACCATCTAAGGGCGGTAGGATGGGAGATCATGTTCATGTATGCCCTAAATTGAAAATCTTTAAAACTTGAATTATGATTGGGTGGTAGATAATATGATGTATACACTTGAACTTATTGTTATGTCAATTGGTATCATTGAACTCTTTCATTTGGTATCTTTTTTGACCTTTTTGTATACTCATATGTTTATTGTGTATGTATGTTTTCATTTGGTATCATCTATTGGTGATTGATACTCATTTCATTTCATACACATATACTTGTTTTATTTGTGCCTACTATATTCCTATATCTTAGAGCACAAATAGTTGTTTATGCTAGTGCTTGAGTTTCAATTTGTTTCAATTGACTACTTTTAAATTGGTATCAAGACTATGCATGATTTTAGTTTGTATTTCATAAAGGGGGAGAAAATTTGATTTTGTCTTTCAATTGGTACTTGTACTCCACTCTTTATGATTAAAAGTTGTTATTTTAAATATATGATATCAACATCAAATTTGGTTAAATATATTTAAAATGAATAATTCTTACAATTGGTATCAATGTTTCTATGTAAAATCTTTTAAATTGGTAAAACTTTTACAATTGGTATCATATTTGAGAAATTCAAAATTTGGTATGTTTAATTACAATTGGTATCTAAAAATTTTGTTTTAAAGAAAATATTCAAAGTTTTGATTTGTATTTCCTATATGCAAGGAGAGCTTAACATCTCTCTTACATATAGATTCATGTTGAGTATATTATAAATTGAGGAGCTTGACAACTCTTCTTTATATGATATACGTGTGTAGGGGGAGCTTCACATCTCCTCTTATGCATTACATAATATGTGTTATGTGAATTGGGGCTTGTCATCCCTTCTTCATGTAATGCATATGTGTAGGGAAGCTAACTTAGCGTCTTCCTCTTCATGAATGTATATAGCATATAACATATATCGATCTTTGTTTATTGGTATCAAGATGCTTCATTGACATATTTTCAATTGATATCACGTTTTTATAGTCACCCCTTATTGACTTTGTTTTGTTTTAGACAAAAAGGGGGAGAACATTGTTTGCATTGTTTTGATTGACATAAAGGGGAAGCAAGATTTTTACCCCTCGTTTTATTTATGGTTTTGATTACCCCTTTGTTGATGATTGACAAAAAGGGGGAGAATAATTATGAGTTTTGTTTTTATATATGCATAATTGTGTTTTTGCATATACTAAGTTCATGCATAGCAAATAAATAATAAGATATGATGCATGCTTTTGTTTAGTATCATGTGCTTTCATTGCATATATATTATGTTTATTGTGATGCATGAGTTAAGGGGGAGCTTCTTTGAAGCTTAACTTTAATCCATGCATATATAACTCCATGAGTTTTGTCATCATCAAAAAGGGGGAGATTGTTGGCCCAATGGCCTTCCACTCTAGTTTTGATGATGATCAACACTCATGTAGTTATGTTTACTAATATTCTTGTGTTTCTAAGTTTCAGATCATTAACAGGATATTAGTTGGTGATTAGCTTCAACAAGATGATTAGAAGCTATTCATGGTGATTCCGGTGCCAAAGCTTAGAGATCCATTCAATTGCACTTGGAAAATCACGGAGTTTGGACCGAGTCTACTTGAAGATGGAAGATCGACAAGAAGACTTAGGTATCTAGTTTAGATTATGAGTTTTAGATCCATTTGTAAAGCTTAGTTTAGTTGATATGCTCAAGTGCACAAACACACACGTTTTATGTTTTGATGAGTGTTTTCATGAATAGTTTGATCAAAACGAGTTTTCATGATTTATATGTATAGTAGAAGTTTTCTATTTATACATACATGCTTAACTTATAGACAAACTTATTTTGACTATCCTATTCATGCTTTGGAAAAATCTAGTTTAAGTTTTGTTTTTGATAAAATTGGCAAGACACAAAAATGAATTGATATGTTGATATATTGTCTTGAAATTTTTATCACAGGTTTATGTTTCAATATAAAATGACAAAACAATTTTTATGGAATTTTCAGAAAAGATAAAAGATTTTTTATAAAATATTTTTTCCAAATAATTCTGACCTTGATTTGTGCTGACAGGCTGGTCGGTCGACCGTGTCGGTCGACCGCACCAAGGGGCCGGTCGACCGACCCGGTCGACCGACGTGCACAGACGTGCACGTCTGTTAGGCACAGATCCGGTCGACCGAGTCGGTCGACCGATGTGAGAGTTCTGCTCTCTGGAAGTTTTCGGTCGACCGGGCCGGTCCACCGATAGTGCCCAACGGTCATATTTCTGACCGTTGGCGGTCGACCGGGCCGGTCGACCGGTGGCTGTCAGAAATGCCACATCAGCCTAACGGCTAGTTTTGACTAGGGGCTATATATACCCCATCTCCTTGGGGATTTTGGCCAAGGTTTTCAAGAGGAAAATTTACAGTTTTCTGAAGAGTTTAAAAGAGTTTTTAAAAAAGTTTAAGTGCTAAAAAGATTTAATCTTTATTTGTTTTGTGTTTTTGGAAAATCAAAGAAAATAGGATTTGGGATATTTGTGTTGATTTTCATTCTATATCTTTTGGCAAGAATTTTCCCAAGTATTTTTCTTTGTTGCTTGTTTCCAAAACACTTAGTTTCCACTTGAGCTATATCTTCTATCCTAAGTTATTAGGATCTTTGTTTTGTGTGGAAAAAGAAAAAAAGAAAAAGAGAAAGAAAAGAGAAGTGTTTGAGGTTGTTGTTGTAAACCTCTTGAGTTGTAACCACCCTTTTATTTGTGAATCCCTCTTCGGTAGAGGTGATCGGGTGATTGGGTTGTGAGCCTCTTAGGTAGAGGTATTTGTGGTAGTTGGCTACGGGCCGTATCCCTCTTCGGTAGAGGTGGATTGTGGTTGTATAGCCTCGGTGGCTTTGTAAGGTTGAGAGAGGAGTTTGGTACTCCTATAGTGGATTGGGAAATCCTACACGGTGGTGTAGGCGGGGATGTAGAGCTAGGGGCTCGAACCTCGAAACATATCTTGGTCTTTGCGTTTGATCCAATTTCTCTCAACTCTACTCTTTTTACATTTGTGCAAGCATCATCCATTCATATCATCATATATACTTGCTTGTGTTTTGAGCATTGTTTCATATTGCCTTGCATATATTTCTATTGCAATTCATCTATACTTGCTTGGCTTAATTGTGTGCATTGTATTGCTATATCCTTGATTGCTTGGATTGCTGTGTGTGTGTTTCATCATAGCAATTCATTCTTTACTTGTTCGATCATATCTCATACAACACGGTTGCATTGCGCACCTCTAACCCATTCAAGGGGAATTGGGAGGAAGGAGTTCAGAACCTCGAAAGGGGTATTCGGCTCTTAGTCGTGTTTTGAGAGATCGTTGCATCACTCATATTTCATAAGTTTAAAAAGATCATTAGATTAGCATTTACACCTATTCACCCCCCCTCTAGGTGTATTTCAAAACCTAAAGTAACCAGAACTAGTTATAAAATCTACTATGATATATGATTATCAATGCAATATGATATATAAATATCTAACACAATGATAGCAGATGAATATAAGAAAGAAATGACAACAGGATGCGATATAGATAGAATCAGAAAAATAACATGAATAAAAGAGCAAGAATACCTAAAATCAAGAAAAGAGAGACTCCAGCTCCTCGTAACGCATACGATCACACGAACACCTGAACAATATAAGGAGATGACCAATACCCTGGACGTGCGAATCCTGGGTCGTCAGAGGCGACCTAATGAGTGTGTGTGTAAAAGAAAATATGCTCGTGCATAAAAATAATATGAATATATGACAATATGATAAACTGCAGACAGAAGATAACTAAATAACATGTTAAACAAATAACTGAAGTATAACTGAATAACTACAAGTATGTAGAGAAAAGGCAACTATTACAACTGTAAACAAACAACCAATATCAAGATGTGTAACCTAACATATGTCACTAGTCTTGTATATAATCTGGTCATGTGTACAATGATACGTCATAAGGCAGGATATCAATTCAAAGTATAACACTATAACTGGAGAATATAAAGGGGTTGCATTTTAAGTTACTCAATAATAATAATCAGTACCGTTTACCAGCGCCTCACATCACTGATAGTCCATACTAGAGTTCACACTCTGGCAGAACTTACTTGGGCCTGATATGTGAGTACCAAGACCCGAATAAAGGAGAGACCAAATATCACACGTTCTTAATATTATTACTGTTTGGCTGTTTCGTTCTTATGTTATTCTTGTCCCTTTTCCACCGGCGTCCCACAACACCGACAGTTCACGCTGGAGCCCGCACTACCAGTAGAACTCATCCGAACTCTGATATGCAGGTACCATTATTCGAATAGAGGAGAGACCAAATAACATATGCTCTTGGTGTTATTATCAACAGGTATGTGTGTGTGTGTTAATATGCACTGAGAATGCTTATCACGCTAACACCAGGCGACACAGGCAAGAGGGAGGAAGTAGCCCTATAGATTCAAGAGGTGGCTTCCATAGATTCAAGAGGTGGCCCCCACCGCGTATGTGGGGTGGCATTTTGCTCCATGTGGCACTTTGCTCTGAGGGTTGATACAGGAGGTAGCCTCACAGATTCAAGAGGTGGCCCACAGATTCAAGAGGTGGCCCCCACCACGTGTGTGGTGTGGCACTTTGCTCTGTGTGGCACTTTGCTCTGTGTGGGGAATGGATTCTAGAGGTGGCCCCCACGGATTCAAGAGGTGGCCCCCCACCATGTGTATGGTGTGACACTTTGCTCCGTGTGACACTTAGTTCCATTCAGGATCCGTCGGACGCTAGCACGATTGTGGGATACATCCTCGTCATCCCGACACCAGGCGGCATGCTCCTCCAGACGCCGGTATGACTGTGCTATTAATAGAGTAACAGTGCAGGGAACATGAGTACAGGGGATACAAGAGCTCAGGTGTACAGGAGTTCATGAGTACCAGATGTCTGGTAGCAGTATAATAATCATGCCAAGGTCCCCGTAAAAGTGATAATCATGAGCGATGTGCTGTTTTTAATATAAGAAGAAGATCTGGGCTCACTATGTCACTACTCAATGATATATTCTTCTCTTGAAATTTAAAGTGCCTCAACTTGATCATAGGCAAATACTTAAGCTTGAGTTTTAGAAAGTTTAAAGTAAAGCAAATAAGATAGTTCAGAAAAGTTAACTCTTTTCTTTATGAAATCATCTTGAGTTGAATGTTAACTCATCAAGTATTTCAAGTATGAAATAAAAACAAGTTCAAGAGAAATTTTAAAAGAAAGAGAAGTTTAGAAATCCAAACCCATCCTCATGTGCCTTCAAGGACACTTTCAAAGAAGAAAGGCTTTAGTTTAGGTATGCAAATGATTCATTGGGTCTTTTCATCAAAACCGTTCAAAAAGAAGAGGGATCAGAGAGAGGAATAATAATGAGCCCAGAAAATGAATTTAGCTACTCATGGAAGATGAAAAATAATACATGTAAATTATGCAAAACATACCCGTGAATTGGAGTAGAAGAAGAGAAAGTTTGATCCTTTTATTGATGTCACTTCAATCTTCAGATTACAATCGCTCAATTCCTCTCTCTCACTGGTATTTGAACTGAATTACAAATTATAAAACAAAGATACAACTTCTATACTATCTAACAAAGAGCCTAAACCTTAAATAACAAAGAGAAAAAACTATAGCTAACTGTCAGTCCCTTTTTCAGTACAAAACCCTTCCTTTTATAGGCAAAAAACCCATAGGGAAAGGAGTGAGGAGATAAGGGGAGCAAACGCTCCCCTTATCTCCACCAAAAAGCCGTGGATGTGCGGCTCTGGCCGCGGATCCGCGGCCAGCTTTTAGCTCCCTTTTGTCTTGCTTGATTTACTGTTTCTGCTCCTAGATTTGACGAAACGATCTTTAATTGTTGGCTTTAACCACTTGATTTAGGAAGATTTATTTCAACTGGTTTTTAACTTCTTTGATTTGCCAAGATTTGCCCTAATTTTTTTATTTCGAATTTATTCTGAATTAAATCAGAATTTGATGGGCTTCTTTAGCAATGGGCCTACATTTTATAAAGAAAAATAGAACTTATTAATATAATTTATTTAGATAATAAACATGGTAATGTGATAATATATATGCAATATATGTGACCGATCACACCCCCACACTTATCTTTTGCTCGTCCTCGAATAAAACATCAAAACTAATTCTAATCAATTATTAGACCACTTCCGTAGGTCACTCGATCGCACTGAGCATGTGCAACAAGCCGTTAAACCTCTAAGCCACCCCTAGAGGACGAGTTTTATCTCGTGAGGGTTTTTAGTGGATTGCACCCACTAAATCCATAAAGAAAGAGAAAAATGTTAGTATTTTCGAAAGGCATTTTGAAAAGAGAAAATATTTGAAGTAAATTTGTGAGGGTTTAAGTAATTTATAAGTTATAAGAATATCAAAATTTTCATTCCTAAACTTAGTCTCTATTCAAAAATATGTCATCAATCAAAGAAGGAGTCAAATTGTATTTCTCATCTAGTCAATTATTTTACCCTGAGTCATATGTACCATCATGACTGTGAAGTTTGACTAAGGGTTCTAACTCCTATGCCTTATTTATATTTATTTTTTTGGTGGTATTTATTCTCAATTCCCTTAGGCTTTCTAACCTGTCCATGTAACGAGCCTTCAGTCGTTGACACCCAAACTGGACAATTTTAGGGCACCAGGTGAGAGAAACACCCCTAAGGACTTAAACACTCGAGCAGACAAGGCCACGAAACCAAGGGTTTTTACTTATAAAATGTACCCCTTTTAGGCGTGAATACTTATGCTTCATGAGGTACAAATACCCATCTTAGTCAGAGGATTTATATATTTATATATATATATTTCAAACTTATCTAATTATCTTTTACATAAATACCAAGGCTTGCTTAGGCCAAAACACCTAGCTAATCAATAATTAGATTTGCGTATATATATATATTTATTTTAATAAGGCATAAGATTTTTTGTCTTTGAACCCTAAGTGTGTAAGTGTATAAGTGTGCATATTTCTTTAAGGTAAAAATCAAGACCAAATTACTTTCATCAATTTTCTTCCTAACACTGAAAATCAGACAAGTTATCTTATTTTGACCAAGTATAAGAAATCCTAATTATGATTTTCCTATTCCTTAAAATTAACATAATTTCTTACAAAAAATATATCAAAATATTGTTCTCACCTTTCAAAAAGTTTATATATATATATATATATATATATATATATATATATATATATATAATATATATATATATTATATATATATATATATATATATATTAGTTATGTTAGAGCCCTCTCCCCCACTTATCTCATTCATTGTCCCCAATGTATGAAAGAAATGCATAGATGCATGAAATGAAATGTAAAAAAGGTGCATATAGTATACAAAAATATGTACAACATCAAGTTTCTCTCATACTTAGATCTTTTTCGGTCTCATCCATCTAGGTCTCTTCCCATCATTCCAATGGGTCCTCATTTTAGGACATAATGGGGAGGCCAATTTTTTTGTCATTTTAGCTCTCTTCTTCCCCAGTCTCACCTTCTTTTGGTTTTTCTTCCTCATATTTTTACATTCATTATTCAAAAATTAATTACCACCACACTTCTTAGTTGAAACTTTCTAACTATGAATGCCTAAGAATTCTAACTCAGTTCTATATATCTCCTCAAAACTTAAGTCAACACTTTCCCCTAGAGGTGTGTAATTAACCATGATATCCCTAATCGGTTCATCCAAACACATGAGTTCTTCTTCGAAGAGGTTTTCAAAGAGTATGTCAATTGGAGGTTCTTGAATTATAGTCTCATGCGATATATTATTGATTTGCTCATCGAAAGTGAAAATATTCAAATCAAATTTTCCTTTTTTAAAGGGTACTCTAAAATTAGGATCTCCTACATATGCCTTCTCATTAAGATAATCGCATTCATTCTTAAATAATTCATTAAGAAAGAGAGACTCATTCTCTATACTTTCACTTTCTTTATCACAATTATTTTCAACAAAGTTTACCATGTTTGGTCTCTTATCTTACGAGGTTATTTTTCTAGGTTGAAGACATTGACTTCTCTAGTCATGTCCCCAAAGGTTAATCTCATAGACCCATTCCTACAATTGATAATAGTATTAGCAGTAGTAAGGAATGAGCGCCCTAGAATAACAGGAGTTTGAGCCCTAGGATTGGACACAGGCTGTGTCTCAAGAACTATGAAATCAACTGGGTAGATAAACTTCCCGACCTGAATATGGACATCATTAATTTCCCCCTTTGAAACTTTCACAGAACGGTCAGCCAGTTGGATTGTGACTCGAGTTGGACTAAGATTGCCCAACCCGAGTTGTTGATAAACTGAGAATGGAAGCAGGTTGATACTTGCTCCCACGTCAAGAAGTGCATGACTAATCTTGGCTTGTCCTATAGTACAAGCAATGGTGGGACAACCCGGATCCTTGTACTTGACATGGATCGGACCGACAGTAGCTCACTAATGTTAGTGGCTAAGAAGACTTTTTCGAGTACATTAGTCTTTTCTTCTTGGTGCACATGTCCTTAAGAAATTTTGCATAGGATAGGACTTGTTGGATGGCATCAAGGAGTGGCACATTTATCTTCAGTTGTTTGAAGATCTCAATTATTTTATCCATGTGTTGATTCTGTTTGTTGTTCTTTAGCCTATTAGGAAATGGTACTATAGCCTTGTACACCTGACTGGTTGACTTATATGTTTCAGATTCGTTAGATTTGGAAGGATTGGGACTAGATGAGGTGGATGCAGGAGTGATTCATAATGGTTGACTGGGCAAGGTATCCTTTTGCCTCTCATTCTGTGGATTGGCTAATTCGCTCATTTCACCCTCTAGCCTCTGTATTGTTTACATGAGGGAATCTTGGTTCTTCATGTACCTTTTCATATTTCTCTCAAAGTCAGTCATTCTTCCTTCAAGCTGAGGATTCTGAAAGAGAGTAGTGGAGCTTCGTTGGGAAAATTTTGTTGATAATGTGAAAAATTGTTGGGAGAATTGTGAGGGTGATTTGGATAGTTGGGTTGATGATTGGAAGAATTATTAGAATGATGGAAGTGGCTTGCATGGTTTGACCGTGGGTGGTCATTATTTTATTGGCTCCATGAGAAATTTGGGTGATTTCTCCAGCCAGAATTGTACGTTGGTGCGTAAGGATCATTATTTGGTCTTGAAAAGGCCGCATTCATCGGTTCTGGAAAGTGTTGTTGAGCTTGAAACAGAGGACACTCCTCAAACACATGATTCATGGCCTGACAGTAAGTACAACCCGGAGTTGAAAATTGGTTTGGGCTGACTTGATTGACTGGACTTGGTTCCTTAGTTTCTAAAACTTTCAGTCTTCTCGCTAGGTTAGCTAACTTAGCCTCGTTAGCTGTTCAGAAGGATTAATTGTATTGAGAAAGGGTTTAGAGTAAACCGTTGATGTCCGTGTACCGATGATCAAAAACTCCGAATGTATATGTAGGTTTACTTTACTCCTTTCGAATCACCGTTCGTAGCATAAGCTAGGACTGGTCGTATCCGCAGGGAGGGTTAGCAATGAAGCATTCAAGGTTTTTATATTGAAATTTTCGTGAAGAAAAATGAAGGTTCTTCTTTGTTTAAGAAATGAAAAACAAAACGATGTAGAAAGTGAGTGGAAAATCTTTGTGGGTTTTGTAGAGGAAAAGAAGAAACGAAAATAAAGATGGAAGAAAAATGGAGATATTTGAAAAGAGAAAGTTTTCAGAAAAGGATTTTTTTAAGTATGATAGAAAGAAAAGCCATGACTAACTAACATTCTAATTTACTAACTTACTACTCTCATTGGGTGATGCATGCCTCATATTGATTCATCAGCAATGGTATGTCTTGCTTTGCCAAGTCCTTGTACTGTCCCATGTCGAGGATGTTTCTCATCTAGGCTAGGCTAGTTGCCTCCTTGAATCATTGGCTCCCTAAATAGATTTACAACAATGGAAAAAGGATAGTCACTCTTAAGGATGCTAAGAAAACATGCAAGATTCATTATTCCATCAAAGGTATAATCAAGCTAGCATGAAATAAGAAACTTGTAATATAGTCATTAGCATAGTGAAGTGCTCCATCTTCATGTTCCATCAAGGCACTTGTTCTAAAGACAAGGCTCTAAGTGAGGCTCACATGAATCATATGGAGGGGGAACATAGCATTTGCAAAGAATTAAAAGTAACTCATCTTCATTGGGGATAAGATAGACTTGTAATTTGCAAGACTAAAAAGAATAAAGTATCTAATGATTCATATAAGTTAGCAATCACCCAAGAGTTAGTAGTTAGTAAAATTAAAAGTTAGTTAGTCATGTTAATGAATTAGCTAGACATGGGAATAAAGAACAAGCAACAGTTCATTGTAGAAATTAAATAGAAGAAAGTAAAAGCTTAAAGAAAATAATGCACTAGAACAAGAAAAGATTGGAAGATTGAAAGCTTGATCCTTGTATTGCGTTGTCACCTTCTCCAATTACAAAGATTGCTCACTCTCACTCTCTCTTTTCAGGATTCTAGAAGGAGAAAAAGAAAATTAATAAGAGACTAAAAGAAAACCTAGAGAAACCCTAACAATTTCCCGATAAACAATGCTCTTTTCTCCTCTCTGATTACAGAGGCCCTAGGGGTCTATTTATAATCTTCATGAGAACAGGCCATCCCACCTCAGCCTCTGGATCAAACGCTGAAGTAATGGCCAGAGGATTGCCGCAGTTCAGCGGCAAGTGCCGCGTTTTCGCGGCCGTATCTTGGCCGCTGCGCTAGCGGATTTTTGTGCCTTTCTGTTGTATCTCGTATCCCCAGCTGGATCTTCTAGAAAGTGAGAATACGCTTTGGATCTGTTCAGACCTGGGCTTTCTTCTTGTGGGCTTCTAAATTACTCTTTAATTCCTCAAAAATCATAATTATTGGGCCTTCTTCTCCATTAAATATTGGACCTGAAAAAAGAGAAAAAAAAAGCAATAAAAATCCAATATTTATTCAGATAAAGCATAGCATGGTGGCAGAAAATGATGCATAAATGAACTCCAGTCACACCCCCATACCTGGCTTTTGCTAGTCCCTGAGCAAAATAAGCAAAGAGAAAAATTCTAACTAAATTATTATACCACTTTCGTAGGTGACACGATTGCACTGAGCTTGTGCAACAAGCCTTTAAACCTCTAGGTTACCCTAGAGGAGGAGTGTTGTCTCCTGAGGGTTTTCAGCGGATTGCACCCACAAAATCCCAAAGAAAAAGAAAATGTTAGTGAAAAAGAAAAAAGAGAAACATTTTATTATGATCCATTTTCTTCAAGAATTTCGGTGATCTATCGGTTTCCGGTTATTCTAAACTTTTCCTTCTTTTTATAAGTTTCCATTTAAAATCTTGTTTTCAACTTAGGTTAAGTTTCCAAGAATAGAGAGAAAACTGGATTTTGTATCAGGCCTAACATATATACATATGTATGAGGAATCTTTCTTAGACTTAAGTTCATTTGTTCACATATATATATAATAAATATATATATATTTTTATATTATTTTTATATATTTTCTTTTTTTTATATTATATATTTACATTCTCTTAGCTTCATTAGGCTTTCTAATTTACCCATGTAGCGAGCCTTTTACCGATGACTCCCAGACCAGATGGTCTTAGGGCACCAGATGAAGATACATCCCTAAGGTTCAAGGTCTCGGGTAAACTAGGCCACGAATGCTAAGGACTCAACCACTTTTAGGCATGACTGGTGATGCTTCTTAAGGCACAACCAACCAGCTTAATTAGTGATCAAGTTTTATTTATGAATTTTTTTAATTTTTATATATTTATGTAAATAAAGTCACGAAGTCCTTGATTAATCCCTCAACATGCAAATGTATATAGTGCTTAGAAGAAATTCAAAATCTAGCTATCTTTTCTATTCTTTTCTTTCTTAACCTAAAAATCCAACAAAATTTCTTATTTTGACTTATATTAAGAAATCTTAGCTTAGAATTTCCTTAATACCTAAGATCAAGTTAATTCTTTTCAAAAAATGGATCAAAATTTTTAATTTTTTTAATATATATAAGAAAAGAGAAACCTAGATATCTAAAAGAAAAAGTCTAGAAAAATCCTATGTTAGTATCTACCCCCCATACCTATCCCATGCATTGTCCTCAATGTATGCAAGAAAATATACGCATGAAATAGGTAAAGAAAAGGTGTCACCCCCGCCTTCGGCTTGGACCAGCGGTGGTGCTAGGTCCGGCCGACTGTGATCGCCGCAGACCCTCCTCAATGCGGTCTAGGCGAGATGTCTGCTTCTCAACCTGGTTGCATAGTTTAATCTGCCCCCGAAATATCTTCTTCATGCCTCGCCAAATGGTAGACATGAAGGCGCGTGAATCAGCTGGGGGGTCCTGTTGCCAAAAGGCCGGCTCATCCTCCTCCTCTAAAAGTTCCTCCGAAGAGGACTCCACAGGGACATCTTCGGACTGGACACTAGGATTCTAGACCGCATGAAGACAACTATTGTAAGCGCTAGTCGCCCTCTCTTGTGCAACGAACACCCTATCATATGAGTCAAAAACTGCATCTGGTAAGAAAGTCCTACACTGACGAGTGATCAAAACTGGGTGCGAGTACTTTGCACCGCGTGTGCGGGAGGAGTGGTGATGATACTATGAAAGATGATCTTGTTAATACAGATAGTGTGCTGTCGAGTCATCAGGTCGTGTATAATATGCAGCACCGACCTGTTAAAGGAGGTCGTGTGGTCAAGCCCTAAAATGTTGTGTTGAATCTAGCGACCAACGCAATGTACGTTTCTAAATGTAGTACTAGCTTTGAGCCCCCTATCTTGTCCGTACAGCGAGCCCCCCTGACAATCATGTAATCGATTAAAGGTAGGGGGTCGCTATGATGTGGGTTGCAAGGGACATGTGTGACTTCCTCTAGCAGAGGAAGCGTGATAATAATATCCCCAGTGGGCATGTGCACCAAGATCTGGTATGTGTCAAAATTGATAGATGCGGGATCTATAGAATTGTAGAAGAGTTTGACGAGCTCAGGACAATAGTAAGACTCGTGATCTGAGTTATCATAAACTAATCTATACCAATTCCATGCATGAATACGATCTAAAAATATATGACCATAACCGTTAACATCGCTAAGAATTCTAGTAAAATCTTTTTCAGCGAAAATAGACGGTGCCATGAAGAATAATATGAAGCAACGAGAAGGGATACGCAAACCTCCCCCGGACTACGTGGGGGGAAAACTTAAACGAGATTGTAGAGAGCAATCAGTGATGGTAGCAGATGTGTAGATGGTAGATCGGGGGCTTTGAAAGGAACACCTAGAGGGGGGTGAATAGGTGTTAGTGCTAATCTAAAACTAAATGCAAAACTAAGTGCGCTAAATGCGGAAGCTAATGCAAATATTGCAAACACACTTAGTACAATCAACAAGTGTAGCCGAATCCCCGTGAAGGGCTCTGGACTAACTCCTCTTGATTCCCCTTGAATGGGTTGAGGTGCTATATGAAGCTCTTGTTGATTAGGTACAAGTGAGGCACACACAAACAACCAAGCATATACAAGATATAGCAATGTGAATTATGCAAGGCACAACACAAGCAAATAGATATGATATGCAAATATGAATTATGCTCAACACAAGCAAATATGATATGAATAAAGTATGATGCTTTGCACAAATGTAAAGAGAGAGAGAGTTTAGAGACAAGTGGATCAAACGCAAACACAATGATATGTTTCGAGGTTCGAGCACCCTTGCTCTACATCCCCGCCTACACCACCGTGTAGGATTTCCAATCCACTATACCGTCCACCGAGGACTCCCACCGAGGGAACCTTCACCGAGAAGGATTTGTACAACAATGGAGTACCTAACTCCTCTCTCAAACAAACACCTCCTCACACAAGAGGGGTAGGCCCTTAGCCAAAACAACCACAACAACCAACACCTCTACCGAAGAGGGTTTACAACCAAACTCCACCTCTCACTAGAGGAAGCAAACCAATCACCTGATCACCTCTACCTAAGAGGGATAAAACAAGAATAAGGGTGTTTACAATAAGTGGTTCCAAAACCACAAACTCAATCTCTCTTTCTTTTCTCTTTTCTTTTCCACAAAAACAAGATCCTAAATAGATTAGGATAGGTGATAGCTCAAGTGTGGAAACTAGGTGTTTGAAAAACAAGCAACAAAGAAAAACACTTGGAAAAATTCTTGCAAAAGATATAGAATGAAAACTAAGACAAATCTCCCAAAATATTCTTTTCTTTGATTTTTCCAAAAACCTAAAAACAAATAAGATGAATTTTTTTTGGCTCAAAACTCTTTTAAAAACTCTTTAAAACAATAGAGAAAGTCTGGAAATTTTGTCTCTAAAAACCTTGGCCAAAAACCCAAAGAGATGGGGTTTATATAGGCCCATCAGAAAACTAACCGTTAGAGCTGAGCTGGCAGCTCTTACAGGCAACGGTCGACCGGCCCGTACGACCGCCAACGGTCAGAAATATGACCGTTGGGCAACTGCGGTCGACCGGCCCGGTCGACCGAAACAAACAGAGAGCACTGTAAGTGCCCCGGTCGACCCGAGCGGTCGACCGTCCCAGTGCCTCCAAACGTGCACAGATTTGTGCACGTCGGTCGACCGGCCCGGTCGACCGACTTCACCCAAGTCGACTAGGTCAGGTTGACTAGTCGACTGATTGAAGCCTGGAACAGAAATCTGGGTCAGAAAAACAGTGTAAAATATTTTTCTAAAAAACTTTTAACACTTCTAAAAATCACCAAAAATAGTTTTATCATTTTATATGGAAACACAAACTTGTGATAAAAATTTCAAGACATATATTAATCATATCAATTCATTTTTGAGTCTTGCAAATTTTATCAAAAATAAAATTTGTATTTTTATCAAACTTGATTTTTCAACACATGAATAGGGATATCAAAATAAGTTTGTCTAGCAAGTTAAACCATGTATGTATATCTAGAATACATCTAATATACATAGAAATAAAGTAAACTTGTTTTGATCTACTATTCATGAAAACCAAATCCAAAACATGAAAACGTGTGTGTTGTGCACTTGAGCATATCAACTATACTAAGCTTTACAAATTGGATCTAAACACACTAACTAAACTATAGATACCTAAGTCTTCTTGATGATCTTCATCTTCAAGTAGACTTGCTCCAAAACTCCATCCATGGGCTAGGCAATGTGTGATCTTGACGCTTTGGCCCTGGAATCATCATGAAAAGCTTCTAAACACCTTGTTGAAGCTAATCACCAACTAATATCTTGGTTAATGATCTGAAACTTAAACAACACAAGATTATTAGTAAACATAACTACATGAGTTAATCATCATCAAAACTAGGGTGGAAGGCCTTTGGGCCAACAATCTCCCCCTTTTTGATGATGACAAAACTCATGGAGTTATATATGCATGGATTAAAGTTAAGCTTCAAAGAAGCTCCCCCTTAACTGAGGCATAAACAAATAAACAAATGATATGCAATGAATGTACATAAACATGTATGCATCAACATGCATAAGACACATAAACATATTCTAGAAGCTCTAGATACCAATTAAATTAATAAAACATTAACAAAAATACTAGATGCTCTAGATACCAATAAAACTTAATATATGCAAAAACATAAGTATGCATATATAAAACATGTACCAATCATGCATAGAAGAAATTTGAGTTTTATATATGCATGTTAAACTCTCAAATAATTCTCCCCTTTTTGTCAATCATCAACAAAGGGGTAAACAAAGTAAAATCAAATCAAACAAATTTTTCTCCCCCTTTTTGTCAAACAAAAAGATCAAGAAGGGGTTAAACAATCCAAACAATAAAATGAGGGGTAAAAATCTTTCTCCCCTTTTTAAGTCAATCAAAACAATAAAACAATGTTCTTCCCCCTTTTGTCTAAAACAAAAACAAGGTCAATAAGGGGTGACTATAAAAAACATGATATCAATAGATGTTATATGCTATATACATTCATGAAGAGGAAGACGCTAAGTTAGCTTCCCTACACATATGCATTACATGAAAAAGGGATGTTAAGCCCTAATTCACATAACACACACTATGTAATGAATAAGAGGAGATGTGAAGCTCCCCCTACACACGTGTACCACATAACGAAGAGATGTTAAGCTCTTCAATACAAGATACATTCATCATGAATCTATATGCATATAGTCAATACAAATCAAAACTTTTGTATTTTTCTTAAAAATAAAATTTTAGATACCAATTTTAAGCAAAAACACATGAAACATCTTGATATCAATTGAAATTAAACATGATAAATTTTGAATGTCTAAATAAAATTTTGATACCAATTGTAAATAATTTTCATATTAAACATATGATACCAATATGAAATTTTCAATCATAAAGTAAGGGAGTGGGAAACAAATACCAATTGAAGAAATCACCAATTGACAAAAAAAATTTTCTCCCCCTTTATGAAATACCAACTAAAAAGATGCATGGGCTTGATACCAATTTAAAAGTAATCAATTGAAACAAAATTGAAGCTCAAGCACTAGCATAAACAAGATTTTGTGAAAAATTTATATCTTAAGCACAAATAAAACATATATGTATGAAAATTAGATACCAATAGAAATTGATACTATTGAAAGTATACATACACAAACACATATGAGTATACAAAAGTATCAAGATTGATACCAATTGAAAGCATGGTATAACTCATGAAAGAGTTCAATGATACCAATTGACATAACAATAAAAGCATGATATAACTCATATAATCTACCACCCAATCAAGGTTCAAGTTTTAAATGATTTTCATTTTAAAGCATACATGACCATGATCTCCCATCCAACCTCCCATTGAAGGTAGGGGTTTTAAAAAATAGATTTGAAAATGTAGTATATTTGAAAATCTCTACCATAGTGAAGAATACGAACTAGTTATAGGAAAAACTTTTAAAACTAGTACGAAATCCTTCAAGCAAGGAATAAAACAAAAACATTTTTCATGAAACATGAAATCCACATGATAATCAACACTCTAATTTAATTAAGCACAATTTGACTCATGAAAATAAAACATGAGCAAGCAATAAAAGTGAGTGTACAAATAAAGTGTGAATATCATAATCATGAAAATTTTTCATTAAGCTCAATTATTCCTTAAACATGAAAACATGAAAACATCCAAAATATGAAAATCATTAAAACTTATTTAATCTTCAAGGTATATGTATGTCTAATACAAACTAAAGTATACATACATATCCAAAACACAACGAGTCCACAAAGTGTATATGCATGAAGGCACGTGGCTCTAGGATAATCATGTATATCTAATAGTTTGGACAAGATAGACATATACATGAAGTTAAACTAAAACACATGGAAACATGAAAAATTAAATTTTCACCAAGGCAAATTTCATTTCAAGGTATATGTATGAATTGTCAACACAATAAGTATACATACATATCCCTAAATACAATTGAGTCAATATATAGATTTGCATGAAAGGCAAATGACTCAAGGGGTAAACATGTATATCTTAAAGTTTGGCAATACAAACATATACATGAAGTGAAAACTCACAAAACAAATCCAAAAATGGAATACAAGTTTGAAATGTATGAATCATCAAAACTAGACTATACTAGCACATCTAATGGGTTCAAATAAGCAATCAAGCCCAAAAATATATAGATTTATTTATGGCCCACTATATGCACAAGTATATACCTAGTTTTAGTGAAAACTAACATCTAAACAAGTAATCTTAACATGAAGCATCAAAAACAAATATAAAAATCATCATGATAAAACTAAAACATGATTACTATGTAAATTCACATGTAATAAATTCATGATGTACATTATAGCTTAAACAAAAGTGAGAACACTAAGTATGGGTATATATAAGCATGTGTGTCTCAAATACTATACATGTATGTCAAGGATCTAATAAATGTGATATTTACACACTAATCCATAGACAATGAAAACATGCTATAAAACATCAATATGAAAGCATGTAAACAATAATAAGGAGTTAAGAATTGTTACCAAAACCTAGAAGGCAACTCTCCTTGTCTCCAAAACATGGTGGTCATTTCCACCAAATCTTCCCTTGAAAGTGATGCATCCAATTGATTTCCTTTAAGTCCGTAACGCATTCACTCCAAGGTGTCATCACTCTCACGTCATGTGAGAGCCCACACCTACATCAAAAATAATAGGAGGGGTGGTCTTTGGTACCCACATCTTGTTGGGTCCATGGGGTTAGTCCCTTCTCTAACCCAAACAAAATTCTTTGCTAAATTAGGAGTATGTAATCTATCATAACAAAATTTAGCAAGGTTGCCCTTACGTCCACAATGTGTACAAGTGTACACATGAGCATACTTGTGATGGGTGTGTCCGTGTGGAGCATGTGTATGCCGTGATGGGTGTGCATGCATAAATGATGGAACTTGTTTCTTTCGAACCAAGGATTCCAAGCGTGTGTGGTTCAAGGCACATTGGCTCATAGTGGAGCCCAAACAATCAACCTTCTTCTTAAGCAAACAAATATCATCATTAATCTTAGAAGAAGAAGTGGAGCATGCAATGGGTGGAGTGTGTGATACTACCCTAGCATGGCAAACATGTGCATCCATCTTATTTTGCAAAACATCATTTTTCTTTAAACAAACATTTAAATCATTTGAAATAGAAATAATTTTGTTTTTCAAAGCAACATTCTCTTTTAAAACAAAATCAATTTTTGAAGACAAATTTTCATTTTTCTTCAAAATAGCATGGCAATCATTTTTAGATTTTAAAAATTCATTTTCTTTAAATGCAAGTTCAAGTTGAGATTTCAATGAATCCCTTTCATTAGAGATCTCATCCTTCTCTTGCAAAACAATGTCAAGTCTAGCAATCAAATTTTTATTTTCATTGTTAATGCCTAGACTTTTCTTTTTCAAAACTTTATAGTTTTCTATTAATTTTTCACAAACTATGGATAGTTCTTCATTCAAAGCATGGGAATCAACATAATCATTTGAAGAACTAGCACAATCATTACTATCTAGTTGAGTTTCCGAGTGTACCTCAAGGGAGTCATTCTCTTGGACCATATAGCATTGTTGTGGTTCAGATTCTCCACTAGATTCCTCTTCTTGTTGGATTTGGACTTGAAGCTTGGAGGTGTTGGTGGTTGTCAATTTGTTCCACACTGCAAAGGCGGAATCAAAGTTAGAAACACACATAAGATAATCTTTAGGTAATGTGCTTCTAATGGCCTCTAGGGCTTGTGCATTGGCCCCTATATGATTGCGATCTCCAAGATAGCATTTCTTGGTGGCCGCAAGAAAGACATGCAAACCTAGGGTCTTTAGGTACATGGACATCCTATACTTCCATACATCAATGTTGGAAGGATCAAAGTTAGGTGGGGTCATGAAGTCCATGGCAAACTATATGAGTGTGCAAACACGCAAATGCAAACAATAGATTAGCAACCAAATGGATCTCACTCCTAGGATGTTAAGCCTAAGTATCAGGAGCACTAGCTCTGATACCAATTGAAAGGAACACCTAGAGGGGGGGTGAATAGGTGTTAGTGCTAATCTAAAACTAAATGCAAAACTAAGTGCGCTAAATGCGGAAGCTAATGCAAATATTGCAAACACACTTAATACAATCAACAAGTGTAGCCGAATTCCCGTGAAGGGCTCTGGACTAACTCCTCTTGATTCCCCTTGAATGGGTTGAGGTGCTATGTGAAGCTCTTGTTGATTAGGTACAAGTGAGGCACACACAAACAACCAAGCATATACAAGATATAGCAATGTGAATTATGCAAGGCACAACACAAGCAAATAGATATGATATGCAAATATGAATTATGCTCAACACAAGCAAATATGATATGAATGAAGTATGATGCTTTGCACAAATGTAAAGAGAGAGAGAGTTTAGAGACAAGTGGATCAAACGCAAACACAATGATATGTTTCGAGATTCGAGCACCCTTGCTCTACATCCCCGCCTACACCACCGTATAGGATTTCCAATCCACTATACCGTCCACCGAGGACTCCCACCGAGGGAACCTTCACCGAGAAGGATTTGTACAACAATGGAGTACCTAACTCCTCTCTCAAACAAACACCTCCTCACACAAGAGGGGTAGGCCCTTAGCCAAAACAACCACAACAACCAACACCTGTACCGAAGAGGGTTTACAACCAAACTCCACCTCTCACTAGAGGGAGCAAACCAATCACCCGATCACCTCTACCTAAGAGGGATACAACAAGAATAAGGGTGTTTACAACAAGTGGTTCCAAAACCACAAACTCAATCTCTCTTTCTTTTCTCTTTTCTTTTTCACAAAAATAAGATCCTAAATAGATTAGGATAGGTGATAGCTCAAGTGTGGAAACTAGGTGTTTGGAAAACAAGCAACAAATAAAAACACTTGGGAAAATTCTTGCAAAAGATATACAATGAAAACTAAGACAAATCTCCCAAAATATTCTTTTCTTTGATTTTTTCAAAAACCTAAAAACAAATAAGATGAATTCTTTTTGGCTCAAAACTCTTTTAAAAACTCTTTTAAAACAATAGAGAAAGTCTGAAAATTTTGTCTCTAAAAACCTTGGCCAAAAACCCAAAGAGATGGGGTTTATATAGGCCCATAAGAAAACTAGCCGTTAGAGCTGAGCTGGCAGCTCTGACAGGCAAAGGTCGACCGACCCGGTCGACCGCCAACGGTCAGAAATATGACCGTCGACCAGCTGCGGTCGACCGAAACAAACAGAGAGCACTGTAAGTGCCCCGGTCGACCCGAGCGGTCGACCGTCCCAGTGCCTCCAAACGTGCACAGATTTGTGCACGTCGGTCGACCGGCCCGGTCGACCGACTTCACCCAAGTTGACTAGGTCAGGTTGACTAGTCGACTGATTGAAGCCTGGAACAGAAATCTGGGTCAGAAAAATAGTGTAAAATATTTTTCTAAAAATCTTTTAACACTTCTAAAAATCACCAAAAATAGTTTTATCATTTTATATGGAAACACAAACTTGTGATAAAAATTTCAAGACATATATTAATCATATCAATTCATTTTTGAGTCTTGCAAATTTTATCAAAAACAAAACTTGTATTTTTATCAAACTGGATTTTTCAACACATGAATAGGGATATCAAAATAAGTTTGTCTAGCAAGTTAAACCATGTATGTATATCTAGAATACATCTAATATACATAGAAATAAAGTAAACTTGTTTTGATCTACTATTCATGAAAATCAAATTCAAAACATGAAAACGTGTGTGTTGTGCACTTGAGCATATCAACTATACTAAGCTTTACAAATTGGATCTAAACACACTAACTAAACTATGGATACCTAAGTCTTCTTGATGATCTTCATCTTCAAGTAGACTTGCTCCAAAACTCCATCCATGGGCTAGGCAATGTGTGATCTTGACGCTTTGGCCCTGGAATCATCATGAAAAGCTTCTAAACACCTTGTTGAAGCTAATCACCAACTAATATCTTGGTTAATGATATGAAACTTAAACAACACAAGATTATTAGTAAACATAACTACATGAGTTAATCATCATCAAAACTAGGGTGGAAGGCCTTTGGGCCAACACTTCAGATGGCCGCGTCTGCAGAGAAATTTGGCGGCGGCCTAGGTTCTTCTAGATGGCCGCGGAGGCGCGGCAGTTGCCGTGGAAACGCGGCAATAAAGAAGAGAGAGGGGCTCAGAAAAATTTGGGCGGCGGCGCTGGCTGAGTACATTTCAGATCAGAGATTGAAACTAGGGTAATGAAGAGAATATGGGAAGGGGGATATTTATAAGGAGCTGAGAAGGACGGAATCCCCAAATTGCCCAAGTGGAAACTAGGAATTTACAACCCTATATTATTTAAAAAGGAAAGGGAGTGTATGAAGAGAGAAGAAACCTAGGTGCTATTTAGCACCTAAGTCCCCTTTTTTTTATTTACAAAGGAGGTCCCAACATGATGTACAGGACACACTGGGAAAAGTGTAAAATTACGTGGTTACATATAGACTGAATCACAAAGACCCAGTTCAATAACATTGTGTGACTCAGACTCCGTGGTGAAAAATGGCTTTAGGCGTTGACCATTGACTTTGAAAGTGTTACCATCTTTGGGATCGAAAATTTCAATGGCACCATGAGGAGAGACATTCTGGACGACGAATGGGCCTGACCACCTGGTTTTTAGTTACCAGGAAAAAGGTGGAGTCTAGTGTTGTATAACAGAACTTTTTGTCCTGAGACAAAATTTTTCCTATGAATTGATTTATCATGAAAAAGCTTAGCTCTGTGTTTAGATATCCGAGCGTTATCGTATGCATCATTTCGTAATTCTTCTAACTCGGATATCTGCAGCTTTCTTAAATCACCGGCTTTGTCTAAGTCCAAATTCAGTTGTTTTAGAGCCCACATAGCACGGTGCTCTAACTCCACAGGCAAATGGCAGGGTTTTTCAAATACAACTCGATATGGAGACATACCGAGGACAGTCTTGTAGGCTGTCCGATATGCCCATAGGGCATCAATGAGTTTAATGGACCAATCCTTACGATTTTGTCTGACAGTTTTCTCCAATATCAGTTTAATTTGTCTGTTGGTGACATCCACTTGCCCGTTCGTCTGAGGATGATAGGCCGTGGATAATTTATGAGAGATAGAGTACTTCCGCATTAGGGCTTCAAAAGCCTGGTTGTAGAAATGACTCCCGTTGTCACTAATTATCGCACAGGGGGTTCCGAAGCGAGAAATGATGTTTTCACGTAAAAACTTGATGACAACTTGGTTATCATTTGTTGATTGGTCACTAGTATTGCACATTTATTATCATATTCTCATACTTATTATAGAATAAACTCTGCTTTTTCCTAATTAAATGTTTAATTTATTTGCAGGCCCATTCCTAAAGGAGAGTGAAGAGAAATGAGCCCAAAAGCCCATTAAATTCTGAATTAAATCTGAATTAATTCGAACTCAGTAAATCAGGACAGATCAGGTTAGTTCAGATCGGTTGAAAATTAGTTAGAACAAATCCCTACAAATCGATCGGTTGAAGCCAAGGATCAAAGGTCATTTTGTCAAAATCCCGGACTTAAACTGCAAATCCAGCTGAAGATAAAGACATATCGAGAAGCCGAGGAGCACCACCAACAGGGTGTGGCCACCTGGCCACACCCTGGCCGCGAAAACGCGGTCAAAGCCGCGTTTCTGCGGCTTGGTTAGTGAGTTAGGGGGAGCGTTTGCTCCCCCTATCTTCTCACACCTCTCCCCACTGGGTTTTTGCCTATAAAAGGCAGGATGTTTACTGAAAATGGGACGACCATGCAGAGATAGGAATTAGTCCAGTTTTTCATTCTTTGTAGTGTAGGTTTTTCTTTTCTTTTCATGTAATTTTTAGTTTTAATTTATGTAAATCAGAGGAGATCAGAGTTTCATAGGAGAACGAGAATGAAGCTTGTGCTGAGAGTGATACCGGTGTAAGATTTCATTCTTTTCTCTTATTATTATGAAATCAAATCTGTAGTTTCCTTTTGTATGTACTTTGTTTTTGTGTTCTTCTTCTTCTCTAATTTTCTTCTTTTGGAACAATTGCTCTCCAAGTGAGTCTAAAAGCATCGAAAGAGCCTTGCCTTTGCGAGTGCCACCGATAGCTCATGACGATGGATTTTGAGTTTCATTCTGTATCACTTCATACTTGCAACGTCTTGATGATATAATGTGGAGGAAACGGGAATCAACTCTTATGGGCTATACGTTGATCGCCTCACTTCAAGGTAACATCATTGCAAAAAATTCAAGGTAGGTATTGCGCCAAAAGAAGTAAGTAATTTATTTTAGTTTCTTTTCTTTTCTTTTATTCTTTAGTTTAGAACACCAACAACACCCACTTCTTTCCATTTTCAATTTCTTTGTAAATAATCATTTTCTATTTTTTTTTCACCTTCTCATTCTACCACTTTCTTCCTCACTTAACTTTAACCTAATTTTTCTCTTTTTCTTTTAAAGAACTAAAGAAGAACTGTAACCAAACATTGTATCTTAAAAGAAGACTTACTCAAAAGCTTCCATCGCTAGTCCCTCCTTGTGGATCACGACCCACATAGCCACTTGCTATTGCTGTAGAATTGAGCACTTGCACTCTTTATTTTAAGGTTCTGAAATACTGTATTTGTGTGCAGGTCTTACCTCAATCAAATTTTTGCCGGGGAGGGACGGTAAGTTACTCTCTTCAAAAGTTTACATTTTTGATTAACTTTCTTCTTTATTTTTTGTACAGATTTAACAACAAGGAATTCTTGCTACAGTGGACACATAAGTGGGCTTGGACTCTGCTCAAGAAAGCAGAGCCAAGAAGCCCTCAGATTTGCTACATTCCAGTGGCAAAACTGAGTGAACTACTAACCTGTATTTTTGCAGGTTGGCTGAATTGAAAATCTGAATTTCTGTAGCATTTATCTTCTTGTTTGACTTACTGTATATACATTTTTAACACAACAGTAAAACGTTGATTGTAAATGCTAAAATGATTTAGACTTTGCATTTAGGCACGTGTCTATTTCATTTCATTTTTTATTTACTGTTGAAGAGTGCTGGAGCCAAGGTATATGTGCATAGCATTTAGTATAAGGTTTATTCTTGTATGATTGCTTGAATGTTACTTTTTTCTATATACTTGTACACTGCACTAAATTGATTTAAGGGCTTGTCCTATAAACAAGATAAGGTGGGAAAGTCATTACCCTCCCTTAGCCCACAAACAATCTCCTCACTCACTAACCCAAACCTAACTAAAAATGAGTAGACGTTGGTCCTAGGGACATCTCGGACTCAATTAGGAGATTATCCTAAGGGGGAAAGGTGTTGGAATTTGTCTCCTGCCAAATCAGTGTCTAGGAAGGGGATTAAGGGCGGAAAGCCCGAAGGTTGGTGGTTACTTAATTAAGGAACGTCTTTGACGGATAACCTCCACCAATTTTGCCTGACCTGGCTGATTAGCTTATGGTCAAAGTCTGCATTATACCTCCTATGGACAGTCTAACCAATTAGGAGTCATCTAGGTCAATGGTCTACCCTAACTTAGGTTAGAATTTTTTTCTTTTTTGTTTGCTTATTTGTTTGTTTTTTTCCTTTGTTTGTATTTTATTGTGTGATATGGCTTATAACAACAATTTTTCAATTTTAATGGTAATCCATATTACACACCAACCTCTTTTTCGGATATTACCAACCCCGCATATCATAACTTTAACCAACATAGTGTGCCAGATTGGTCTTATCCGAATCAATATAACCCATGTCCCCAATCTTATAACCATAATTTCAAAAATAATTTCAACTCTTTACAGAGTCAGTGGGGATTCACCTCCCCGAGTCCAATTTTCAACCAACTTGTCCTCCTTATCCACCTTGTCCACAATATTTCCAAGATTCATACTCAGTTCCACTAGTCCAAAATAGAAAACCATCAATTTGGAAATGAGTATGCGTGAGTCCAAACAATATTCACAAAATCTGATGGACTCACAATTTTACCACCAATTCCAAAACAACACTTCATCTTTTCAAGACCAATCGCAACAAAATGATGAACCTATGAACTATGAAAAGATGCTTGAAGCCATGACTCAGGCTCAACACGCTCGTAATCCTGACATAGATATGATGGTCCAAACTCTACGTTCTCACTGTTTGACCAGTTCTGATGTCACTAACCATTCTGTTAGAGCCGAAGAGTCATGCTGTTTTGGAAAACAAGGTTCCATTTCAGAACAATCATTTGAACTTGCCCAAACTCTAAATTTTGAAAATGATATTGACAGTTTGGCAAGTTATTCCTTTCTTGAAATAGAACTTGAGAATGAATATGATCCTGAACCTCAACTTAGTGATTCAATTCTACTTTCTGATTCAATAATGACTCCGGTGTCTTCACCTGATTTCAATCTTTTTCCCGAGTCAACATTGGATCCTGTGCCAATTCATCATGAAATTGAATCACCCATCTTTGATGATCATCATATTGAACTTGACCAATTTTACACTTTTGAAAGTCCCATTGATAAATTGGCAAGTTCTCATTTTTATGAAATTGAACTCAATGAGAAGTGTGACCTAGATTCTCAAATCTGTGATCCAGTTCAAATTCCCAAATCAATATTGACTCCTGTTTTGTTACCGGACTTGAGTAATATTTTAGAGTCAGTTTTGATTCCCACACCTATCATTCTTGAACTTGAATCACCAATATTAAGTCACATTCCATTGTTGGAAAATGAATGTGGACTTGAGTTTCAACTTCTTAACTTGGACCCACTTCCTGAACCAATCTCGACTCCTGAACCTTTACTTGACTTAAGTCACTTTCCTGAGTCGGTATTAGTTCCCGTACTTCCTGAGTCCAAGTTAATTATTCTATCTTTTCACACTCCATTTTGGGACAAGGCGGTTGACAAAATTGACTCTGAAATTAATTTTGAAATTTGAAAATTAAATGGGGTCAAATATTTAATAAAAATCATTCATGTATATATCATTTTAGTGGGTTATATTAGAGAAATTTCTGGTGGGTTCCTCCGAACTCCACGAAAAGTCAATTGGGCCGCATTTCGTGGAACAATCAGACCACCACCGGAACGACCACCTTAAGGTAGTATTTTCCTTCCCTTTCTTCTTTTTCATGCATCCATGCATTAATTCATACATTGAGGACAATGCATGAGATAGGTGTGGGGGAGGGTCTAACATAACTTAGGTTTTTTCTTTTATTAAAAAAAATATTCTTTACTTTTAAAAAACTTTTTGAAAATAGAAACAATATTTTGACATATGTTTTGTAAGAAATTAAGTCAATTTTAAGGAATAGGAAAATCAAATTTAGGATTTCTTAAATTTGGTCAAAATAAGATTATTTGTTTGATTTTTAGGGTTAGAAAGGTAATTTGTCCAAAGTAATTTAGTTTTGATCTTTACCTTAATGAAATATGCATACTTCATACACTTACACACTTAGGGTTCAAAAACAATGATTCTTATGCCTTATATATAAAAAAAAAGAGAAAAAAATATATAAAAGATAAACAAATCTAATTATTGATTAGCTAGGTGCTTTGGCCTAAGAAAACCTTAGTATTTATGCGAAAGATGATTAGATAAGTTTGAGAAAAATATATATATAAATATATAAAATCCTCTGATTAAGCTGGGTATTTGTGCCTAACAAAGTATAAGTATTCACGCCTAAAAGGGTTCATATAATAAAATCCTTAGTTTTGTGGCCTTGTTTGCTCGAGTCCTTAAGTCCTTGGGGTATTTTCTCACCCGGTGCCCTAAGACCATTTGGTTTGGGAGTCATCGATTAAAGACTCATTACTTGGGCAGATTAGAAAGCCTAATAGAACTAAGGAATAATACCACAAATATATATATATATATAAATAAGGCATAAGAGTTAAAGTTAAAGAACCCTTAGTCAAAATTTTCACGGTCACAAGGTGCATATGACTCAGGGTAAAGTAATAGACTAGATGAGAAGTGCAATTTGACTCCTTACTTTGATTGATAACAAATTTTTGAATAGAAACTAAGTTTAGGAATGAAAAATTCAGTTTTCCTATAACTTATAGATTACTTAAATCTTACAATTATATTTCAAATATTTTCTCTTTCAAAATGCTTTTCAAAAATACTAACTCTTTGTTTCTCTTTCTTTATGAATTTTGTGGGTGTAATCCATTGAAAACCCTCACGAGACAAAACTCGTCCTCTAGGCGAAACCTAGAGGTTTAACGGCTTGTTGCACATGATCAGTGCAATCGCGTGACCTGCGAAAGTGGTCTAATAATCTTTAGTATAGTTTAGTTATTTTGCTCGAGGACGAGCAAAAGATAGGTATGAGGGTGTGATTGGTCACTAATTTGCACATTTATTATCATATTCTCATACTTATTATAGAATAAACTCTACTTTTTCCTAATTAAATGTTTAATTTATTTGCAGGCCCATTCTTAAAGGAGAGTGAAGAGAAATGAGCCCAAAAGCCCATTAAATTCTGAATTAAATCAGAATTAATTCGAACTCAGTAAATCAGGGAAGATCAGGTTGGTTCAGATCGGTTGAAAATCAGCTAGAATAAATCCCTACAAATTGATCGGTTGAAGCCAAGGATCAAAGGCCATTTCGTCAAAATCCCGGACTTAAACTGCAAATCCAGCTGAAGATAAAGACATATCGAGAAGCCGGGGAGCACCACCAACAGGGTATGGCCACCTGGCCACACCCTGGCCGTGGAAACGCGGCCAAACCGTGTTTTCGCGGCTTGGTTAGTGAGTTAGGGGGAGCGTTTGCTCCCCCTATCTTCTCACACCTCTCCCCTCTGGGTTTTTGCCTATAAAAGGTAGGATGTTCACTGAAAATGGGACGACCATGCAGAGATAGGAATTAGTCCAGTTTTTCATTCTTTGTGGTGTAGGTTTTTAGTTTTGTGGCCTTGTTTGCTCGAGTCCTTAAGTCCTTGGGGTGTTTTCTCACCCGGTGCCCTAAGACCGTTTGGTTTGGGAGTCATCGATTAAAGGCTCATTACTTGGGCAGATTAGAAAGCCTAATAGAACTAAGGAATAATAACACAATATATATATATATATATATATATATATATATATATATATATATATATATAAATAAGGCATAAGAGTTAAAGTTAAAGAACCCTTAGTTAAAATTTTCACGGTCACAAGGTGCATATGACTCAGGGTAAAGTAATAGACTAGATGAGAAGTACAATTTGACTCCTTACATTGATTGATAACAAAATTTTGAATAGAGACTAAGTTTAAGAATGAAAAATTCAGTTTTCCTATAACTTATAGATTACTTAAATCTTACAATTATATTTCAAATATTTTCTCTTTCAAAATGCTTTTCAAAAATACTAACTCTTTGTTTCTCTTTCTTTATGGATTTTATGGGTCTAATCTACTGAAAACCCTCACGAGATAAAACTCGTCCTCTAGGGGAAACCTAGAGGTTTAACGGCTTGTTGCACATGATCAGTGCAATCGCGTGACCTGCGAAAGTGGTCTAATAATCCTTAGTATAGTTTAGTTGTTTTGCTCGAGGACGAGCAAAAGATAGGTATGGGGGTGTGATTGGTCAATAATATTGCACATTTATTATCATATTCTTATACTTATTATAGAATAAACTCTGCTTTTTCCTAATTAAATGTTTAATTTATTTGCAGGCCCATTCCTAAAGGAGAGTGAAGAGAAATGAGCCCAAAAGCCCATTAAATTCTGAATTAAATCAGAATTAATTCGAACTAAGTAAATCAGGGCAGATCAGGTTGGTTCAGATCGGTTGAAAATCAGTTAGAACAAATCCCTACAAATGATCGGTTGAAGCCAAGGATCAAAGGCCATTTCGTCAAAATCCCAGACTTAAACTGCAAATCCAGCTGAAGATAAAGGCATATCGAGAAGCCGGGGAGCACCACCAACAGGGTGTGGCCACTTGGCCACACCCTGGCCGCGGAAATGCGGCCAAAGCCGCGTTTTCGTGGCTTGGTTAGTGAGTTAGGGGGAGCGTTTGCTCCCCCTATCTTCTCACACCTCTCCCCTCTGGGTTTTTGCCTATAAAAGGCAGGATGTTGACTGAAAATGGGACGATCATGCAGAGATAGGAATTAGTCCAGTTTTTCATTCTTTGTAGTGTAAGTTTTTGTTTTTCTTTTCATGTAATTTTTAGTTTTAATTTATGTAAATCAGAAGAGATCAGAGTTTCATAGGAGAACGAGAACGAAGTTTGTGCTGAGAGTGACACTGGTGTAAGATTTCCTTCTTTTCTGTTATTGTTATGAAATCAAATCTGTAGTTTCCTTTTGTATGTACTTTGTTTTTGTGTTCTTCTTCTTCTTCTCTACTTTTCTTCTTTTGGAACAATTGCTCTCCAAGTGAGTTTAAAAGCATCGAAAGAGCCTTGCCTTTGCGAGTGTCACCGATAGCTCATGACGATGGATTTTGAGTTTCATTCTGTATCACTTCATACTTGCAACGTCTTGATGATATAATGTGGAGGAAACGGGAATCAACTCTTATGGGCTATACGTTGATCGCCTCACTTCAAGGTAACATCATTGCAAAAGATTCAAGGTAGGTATTTGGCCAAAAGAAGTAAGTAATTTATTTTAGTTTCTTTTCTTTTCTTTTATTCTTTAGTTTAGAACACCAACAACACCCACTTCTTTCCATTTTCAATTTCTTTGTAAATAATCATTTTCTATTTTTTCCACCTTCTCATTCTACCACTTTCCACCTTCTCATTCTACCACTTTCTTCCGTACTTAACTTTAACCTAATTCTTCTCTTTTTGTTTTAAAGAACTAAAGAAGAACTTTAACCAAACTTTATATCTTAAAAGAAGACTTACTCAAAAGCTTCCATCGCTAGTCCCTCCTTGTGGATCACGACTCGCATAGTCACTTGCTATTGCGATAGAATTGAGCACTTGCACTCTTTATTTTAAAGTTCTGAAATACTGTATTTGTGTGCAGGTCTTACCTCTATCATTTGTCCTAGTCGGAATAGCTTCAGCCCATTTAGAAACGTAGTCTAGGCCACCAAAATGTATTGGTTGCCATAAGACAGAGGGAAGGGTCCCATGAAATCGATGCCCCACAAATCAAAAATTTCTACCTTAAGGATCGGTGTAAGGGGCATCATGTCTCTATGTGTGATTCGACCCGTCATTTGACATCTGGCACAGAGCTTGCAGAAAGTATAAGCATCCTTAAAGAGAGTGGGCCAATAGAACTCACTCTGAAGGACTTTCTCGGCAGTCTTTCGTGGACCAAAGTGTCCACCACAAGCTAGCTCGTGACAAAATGTCAATACGCTATAATGTTCATCCTCAGAAAGACACCTTCCAATTATCTGGTCAGGGCAATATTTGAATAAATACGGTTCATCCCAAAAGAAAAACCGTACTTGTTTCATAAAGCGATGCTTGTCCTGACCTGAGCAATTTGAAGGTTGTTTGCCCGGTTGCAAGGTAGTTTGCTATATCAGCATACTAGGGCTCTTTACACATCGTAAAGATGTGTTCGTCAAGAAAGTTTTCATTGATAGGTATAGTCTCAATTGGTGCATTAGGAATTCTCGAAAGGTGATCTGCCACCACATTTTCAACGCCCTTTTTGTCTTTAATTTCCAAATCAAACTCTTGCAAAAGAAGTATCCATCGAATTAGTCTGGTCTTTGCATCCTTCTTTTGCATTAAGTATCTAAGGGCGGAGTGATCAGTGAAAATCGTTGTCTTAGATCCTAGTAGGTATTGGCGAAATTTTTTCAACGCAAACACAACTGCTAAAAATTCCTTTCCAGTTATCGTGTAATTTAGTTGGGCCTCGTTAAGCGTCCTACTAGCATAATAAATCACGTGTTGCCTGTTATCAGTACGTTGTCCGAGAACAGCGCCTATGGCATAATCGGAGGCATCACACATGATTTCAAAAGTCCTAGTCCAATCAGGCGCTGAGATTATTGGCGCCGAAACAAGTCTGTGTTTAAGCTACTCCCAAGCTTGTAGACACTCTTTATTAAAATTGAAGGGCACATCTTTTCCTTAGAGATTTGTTAAAGGTCTAGGAATTTTGCTAAACCCTAAATAAATCTTCTATAGAAGCTAGCGTGTCCTAAAAATGATCTAATGTCTTTTAAGCATTTTAGCTCAGGGAGCTTTGTTATAACGTCCACTTTCGATCTATCAACCTCAATTCCTTTGTTTGAAACTTCATGCCCTAGGACAATTCCTTACTTGACCATAAAGTGACGCTTCTCCTAATTGAGTATCAAGTTTTTCTCCATGCATCGTTGTAAAACTAACTTAAGATGGTGCAAGCATTGTTAAAAGGAATCACCATAAATAGAAAAATCATCCATGAAAATCTCCAAAAAAATTTCCACCATGTCGGAAAAAAGACTAAGCATGCAACGTTGAAACGTTGCAGGAGCGTTGCATAGGCCGAAGGGCATTCTTCGGTATGCAAATGTTCCAAAGGGACAGGTGAAGGTAGTCTCGTCTTGATCCTTGGGAGCGGTAGGGATTTGATTATATCCTGAATATCTATCCAGGAAATAGTAATACTCATGTCTAGCTAGTCTCTCGAGCATTTGATCTATGAACGGAAGGGGAAAGTGGTCTTTACACGTGGCAGCGTTTAATTTTCGGTAATCAATACAGACTCGAATCTTCGTTGGAAGATGAGTTTGTACTAATTCTTTCTTATCATTTTCTACTACGGTAAACCCGGCTTTCTTACGCACAGCGTAGACTGGACTAACCCACTGGCTATCAGATATGGGTTAGATGATCCAATTGTCTAATAGCTTCAAAATTTCAGCTCTAACAACCTCTTGCATGATCGGGTTTAGTCTACGTTGTGGGTCACGTTTAGGTTTTGCATCTTCCGTCAAATGAATCCGGTGTTGCACAATGGATGGACTGATTCCCTTTATATCAGCCATGGTCCAACCAATGGCTTCTCGATTTTCCCTTAATACTACAAGAAGATCCTCTTCCTGTTGTTCCGTAAGATGAGATGCAATTATCACGAGAAATGCTTCCTTCTAACCCAAGTACTGATACTTGAGATTACTAGGGAGAACCTTAAGCTCGGAAGAGGGCACTTGATCTATCAATGGTTGTTCCTTGTGTAAGGGAAGGATAGGGGCGGCATCTTTTGCCCACTCCACTGTGGATTTAATTATTTGATCAAGGTTGAAGTCATCAGACTCCAATTCAAATTCTCTATCAGACTCATATTCAATCTCCATTTCATATTCACTTGCTAATCCCTCAATCAAGTTCACTTCAAATGACTCATTATCCAAATCTCGAGGTTGTTTTCCCAGGTGGAAAACATTTACCTCTTTTGTCATATCTCCAAAAGTTAGACGCATTGATCCATTCCTACAGTTAATGATTGCGTTTGCAGTGGCTAGGAAGGGTCGTCCTAGAATGACAGGTGTCTGAGCTTTGGGATTATGTACGGGTTGCGTCTCTAGAACAATGAAATCCACGGGGTAAATGAATTCCCCGACCCGAATGAGAACATCTGTAATCTCCTCCTTTGAAATCTTTACAAATCGATCAGCCAGTTGTATAGTAACTCTGGTTGGACGGAGGTCGCCTAACCTGAGTTACTGATACACAGAGAAAGGAAGAAGATTGATGCTGGCTCCTAGATCAAGTAATGCCCTATTTATCGTGGTCTGTCCTATAATACAAGAAATAGTTGGACTCCCTGGGTCTTTATATTTCACAGGAATTGGCCCAGTTAGCAACTCACTTATATTAGAAGCAAGGAAAACCTTCTTTGTGACATTTGTTTTCCTTTTCTTAGTGCACATATCTTTTAAGAACTTGGCATATGAGGGGACTTGTTGTATGGCATCAAGAAGGGGTACATTGATCTGGACCTAATTAAACATTTCTCTAATTTTCTCCATTTGAGCATTAGTCTTTTGGTTTGCTAGCCTATTAGAGAATGGTATAATAGGCTTGTATGGTTGCTCATCTGCTTTGTCTTTATTATTTGATTTGGAGGTTGAAGGTTGTGAACTTGAAGATGGATCATTTTTAGTTGGTGGTACTAGAACGGGATATGTTGACACTGATTTATTCGGAACAGGATGACTAGAAACCTGATTGTCTATCTGTTTTCCAGACCTCAAAATATGAAAAGTATTACACTGACTTGGACCATGTCTTCAGCTTCATGAATAGGGAAGGGGTTCTTAGGATTGGGCACTGGCTGGCTTGGCAATGTTCCTTTTGTCTTTCATTTAATGAGCTAGCCAGTTGACCTATTTGAACCTCTAACCTATTGATAGCCTGATTGTGGGTGTTCATCATTGAGGCCTGGGCTTTAGATAAGGTTTCAATCATTCTTTCCAAATATGACAATTTTTTTTCAAGATGATTTTGTGTTTGTTGTTTCTGATATGTGGGCTGGAAGTTATGTTGGGAGCTTGTTTGAAAATTTGGTGGACTCTAGTGGAAACTGGGTTGATGAGACTGAGCAGGATATTGGTGTGGAAATGATGGTCTTGGTTGCTCATGACCAGACTGACTCCAAGAAAGATTTGGATGGTTCCTCCATCCCGGGTTGTATGTTTTGGAGTATGGATTGTAGTTAGGTATGGTGTATGCTGCATTCATATTTTCAGGGTACATTTGAGCTTGGTAGACGGGACACTCCTCAAACAGGTGGTTAAGAGCATGGCAGTAGGTACAATCCGGGTTGATCACAGGTGGTGAGTTGACCTGATTCATAGAATTTGGTTCCCTAGCCTCAGCAGTTCTAGCCTTTTCATCAATTGAGTTATCTTTGCCTCGGCAGCTATACAGGATTTAATCGAATGCATACCAGCTCTGGAAGTGGTGGGATTGGTTTTCTCAGGGCAAGACTCCCACTGAATGGTTTTTTCTGCTAAAGCTTCAAAGAGATCCCAACCCTGGCTCTCATCTTTCTTTAAAAATTCCCTTGACACATAGTCTCGAGGAGTGTCTTAGTTTGGTAATCTAGTCCGTCATAGAGAATTTGGCACTGTCGCCACTTCTCTATGCCGTGATGAGGACATTGGGCTAATAAATCTTTAAAACGTTCAAAATACTTCCAAAATGATTCACTTGATTCCTGTTTAAACTGCATTATATTTTTTCTGATGAGGGCCATTTTATGAATGGGATAGAATTTTTTAAGAAAGACTTTGACAAATTCATCCCATGTCGATATAGAACTGGCAGGCAGATTGTATAGCCACTTCTTGGCTATATCCTTAAGCGCGAAGGGAATGAACCTTAATCTAACAGCGTCTTCCCCCAGTTGGGGAATTCTAATCATCAAGCACACTTCTTCAAACTCACGAATGAAGAAATATGCGTCCTCGGATTCTAGGCCATGAAATCTAGGGAGTGTATTTATGAATTGTGATTTAAGCTCAAAATTGTTTCCATTTGCTTCGGGTAAAGAATGCATGAAGGAAGTGATGTGCGAATGGGGTAGAACTTGTCTTGGAGAGAAGTATTGTTAGCCATGATTGGACTTGTGTCAGGAAGTAGTGTTTGTGCAAGTGTAGAAGTCCTAACAAGTCTTGCTGAAATTGGGTCCCGATACCACTCTTGCATGCACAATCACAGACAACGTTCACCAAGCAATCAAGCGAAAAAGAAAAATAACAAACAAGAAAATGGAAAAAACAATCACAAGCTATCTAGGATATCTGGATCTAGACGACTCCTAACTGTTCGATGAACAGAAGAAGGTTATTGCTCGAGTCAGACAATAGCTAATCAGCCAGGTGGGGGCAATATAGGTGGAAGGTATCCGCGCAGAAGCGACGGGCCTAATTAAGCCAAACCACTAGCCTTTGGGGTTTCGCCCTCAATCCCCAACCTTAGACACTGATTTGACTGGAGTGTGAATCAAAAATAATTTCCAACATCAGCTGATCTCTTAACGAGTCTGGATGTCCCTAGGGGCCAACGTCTATCAATTTTATTAAAAAGCTTGGGATTGTTAGTGCTTGGAATCTGATTTTTGGGCCAAGGAAGGGTGATTAAATCCCCACCTTATCTTGTTATTGGGTGGTGCCCTTAAAATCAATTTGTGCAAGTGTACAAGATATGCAAACAAGATTCACTCAAAGCGATGTAAATCTACCAAGAGATGAGTCCTATTCTAAATGCAATGCGAACATACCTTGCTCCAGCACTCTTCAACAGTAAAGTAAATGAATTGAAAAGACACGTGCCTAAAATGCAAACATCTAATCAATTTTTTGAACATTTTCAACAAATATTTTACTGTTGGTTTATTAGCAGGCTCCTGGTGATGGCATACAAGAAATAAAGTTTGCAGAAAACTATAATTTTGCAAAGCAACCAGCCCTGAACAAAACTACTCAGTAGTGAACTCCTTTTTGCCGCGGATCCGCGACCAGAGCCGAGGAAACGCGGCAATCCAGAGGGTACTTGGTCTCTGCTTTCTACAACAGAGGCTCAAGACCACGTATATGTTACTGCAATCTTTTTTCCTATTTTCCCTGACCTGTAACCTGCAACAGAGAAGAAAAAATTCGTTTTAGTTCCAAAAATTCAATAAAAACCGTTACCCTCCCCGGCAACGGCGCCAAAAATTTGTTCGGAAACTTGTATTGAGAAAGGGTTTAGAGTAAACCATTGATGTCCGTGTGCGATGATCAAAAACTCCGAATGTATATGTAGGTTTACTTTACTCCTTCCGAATCACCGTTCGTAGCATAAGCTAGGACGGGTCGTATCCGCAGGGAGGGTTAGCAATAGAAGCATTCAAGGTGTTTATATTGAAATTTTCGTGAAGAAAAAAGAAGGTTCTTCTTTGTTTAAGAAATGAAAAACAAAACGATGTAGAAAGTGAGTGGAAAATCTTTGTGGGTTTTGTAGAGGAAAAGAAGAAACGAAAATAAAGATGGAAGAAAAACGGAGATATTTGAAAAGAGAAAGTTTTTAGAAGAGGGTTTTTTAAGTATGATAGAAAGAAAAGCCATGACTAACTAACATTCTAATTTACTAACTTACTACTCTCATTGGGTGATGCATGCCTCATATTGCTTCATTGGCAATGGTATGTCTTACTTTGCCAAGTCCTTGTACTGTCCCATGTCGAGGATGTTTCTCATCTAGGCTAGGCTAGTTGCCTCCTTGAATCATTGGTTCCCTAAATAGATTTACAACAATGGAACAAGGATAGTCACTCTTAAGGATGATAAGAAAACATTCAAGATTCATTAGTCCATCAAAGCTATAATCAAGCAAGCATGAAATAAGAAACTTGTAATATAGTCATTAGCATAGTGAAGTGCTCCATCTTCATGTTCCATCAAGGCACTTGTTCTAAAGACAAGGCTCTAAGTGAGGCTCACATGAATCATATGGAGGGGGAACATAGCGTTTGCAAAGAATTAAAAGTAACTCATCTTCATTGAGGGTAAGATAGACTTGTAATTTGCAAGACTAAAAAGATAAAGTATCCAATGATTCATATAAGTTAGCAATCACCCAAGAGTTAGAGTTAGTAAAATTAAAAGTTAGTTAGTCATGTTAATGAATTAGCTAGACATGGGAATAAAGAACAAGCAACAGTTCATTGTAGAAATTAAATAGAAGAAAGTAAAAGCTTAAAGAAAATAATGCACTAGAACAAGAAAAGATTGAAAGATTGAAAGCTTGATCCTTGTATTGCGTTGTCACCTTCTCCAATTACAAAGATAGCTCACTCTCACTCTCTCTTTTCTGGATTCTAGAAGGAGAAAAAGAAAATTACATAAGAGACTAAAAGAAAACCTAGAGAAACCATAACAATTTCCCTATAAACAATGCTCTTTTCTCCTCTCTGATTACAGAGGCCCTAGGGTCTATTTATAATCTTCATGAGAACAGGCTATCCCACCTCAGCCTCCAGATCAAACGCTGAAATAACGACCAGAGGATTGCCGGGGTTCTGCGGCAAGTGCCGCATTTCCGCGGCCGTATCTTGGCTGCTGCGCTAGCGAATTTTTGTGCCTTTCTGTTGTATCTCGTATCCCCAGCTGGATCTTCTAGAAAGTGAGAATACGCTTTGAATCTGTTCAGATCTGGGCTTTCTTCTTGTGGGCTTCTAAATTACTCTTTAATTCCTCAAAAATCATAATTGTTGGGCCTTCTTCTCCATTAAACATTTGACCTGAAAAAAGAGAAAAAAAGCAATAAAAATTCAATATTTATTCAGATAAAGCATAGCATGGTGGTAGAAAATGATGCATAAATGAACTCCAATCATTAGCTATGAATGATTCAATTGAATGGAGACCTCCTTTTGAAGAGATGGAGTTTGAATTGCTAGAGCTTTCACTAGTTGGTTCCCATTGGATGGTCTTTTCAGCTAGATTCTCATATAAATCTCATCCATCATTCTCATCCTTTTGCAAGAATTCCCCTTAGCACATGCTTTCTAAGAGGGTCTTGGTTGAGTAATCTAAACTGTCATAAAGAATTTGGCATTGTCACCATTTCTCTATTCCATGATGAGGACATTGGACAAGGAGGTCTTTGAAGTGTTCAAAGTTCCTCCAAAACAGTTCACTAGGTTCTTACTTGAACTGCATGATGTTATTCCTAACGAGAGCGGTCTTATGAATTGGATAGAATTTCGTTATGAAGACCTTGATGAAACCATCCCAGGATGTGATAGAGCCGGCCTCTAAGCTGTAGAGCCATTTCTTGGCTAAGTCCTTAAGAGCAAATAGGACAAATCTCAACCTAATCGCATCATCTGCAAGGTGTGAGATTTTATTCATTAAGCATACTTCCTTAAATTCTCTTTTGAAGAAATAAGCATCTTCGGACTCTAAGTCATAGAACTTAGGGAGTGTGTTGATGAACTGTGACTTAAGCTCAAAGTTGTGTTCACCAACCGATTGAAGTTGGATGCAGGATGGAAGTGAGGTTCTAATGGGATAGAACCTATCCTGCAAAGATGTCAGTTGAGACATAACTGAATTTAGCCTTGGTTTGAACTTAGGTGGTGATGTGTTTCTAGTTAACCAAGATGAATTAGGGTCTCTTGACCACACTTGCATACACAAACACAATAACAAACAAGTTTACCAATAGTCAACAAAAGTAAACAACCAAGCCTAGTCTAAGGTAACCTTGACCTAAACAACTCCTAACTGGTTGATTGTCCATAGGAGGTATAATGCAGACTTTGATCACAAGCTAATCAGCCAGGTTAGGGCAATATTAGTGGGAGGTATCCACGCAAAAAGCGACAGGCCTAATTAAGCCAAATCACTAGCTTTCGGGGTTTCACCCTATCAATCCCTTTCTTAGACACTGACTTGGCAGGAGTCAAATTCTAACACCTTCCCCCTTAGGATAATCTCCTAGTGAGTTCGAGATATTCCTAAGACCAACGTCTATCAGATTTTACTTAGGCTTAGGTTGTGCGTTCTTGGAGATGGTTTGTGGACTAAGGAAGAGTAATGACTTCCCCACCTTATCTTGATTTGGGTTTTGCCCTTAGAATTGATTATGCAAAGTGTGCAAGATATAGGAAAGTAACATTTAAAAGCAAACATCACCCAAGAATGTTTCCTAAACTATATGCTATGCATACGTACCTTGTCTCCAGCTATCTTCAACAGTAATTTTAAAATAAACGTAATTAGACAAATGCCTAAATGCAAGTCTAAACATTTTTTTAAGTAATTAACAATCACACAGATTACTGTTGGATTAAAAACAAGGAGTGTGAATATCAAATATAGTAAGAATAATAACACACAAAAACTTTATTTTTGCAAGCAATATGTCCTGCAAAAAAAAGTTTTTAGTAGTCCAACAAATTTCAACTTTTGCACTGCAATTTCTTGAAATTCTGTTTATTCTTTCGAGAGCAGGAGAACAGAATAGCAAGTCTTCTCTTGCAAAACTTTAATGCTAAATCTGAATCTTGACTTCACTGAAACAAGACACCAAACTTGTTAGAAAACAATTACACCATTTCCTCCCCGGTAACGGCGCCAAAATTTGATTGTAAATTGAAAGTGATAAGAATTACCGTGTAGCTTTGGGCTAACGGGTCGTGTCCACGAGGAGGAATGCAATAGAAGTTTTTCGGTGCTTTTGTTAAGTAACAAAGAATGAAGTTGGTGTCTTTCTTTTAAGTTGAAAAAGAGAATGGAGAGAAGGGAAATGATTAAAAGAAAAATTGCAAACTTAAAGAAGACTTTAGAAAAGGTGATTTGAAAAGCTTGAAGAGTGATGTGTTGTTTTTAATATAAGAAGAAGATCTGGGCTCACAATCTCACAACTGAACGATATGTTCTTCTCTTGAAATTCAAAGTGCCTCAACTTGATCATAGGTAAAAACTTAAGCTTGAGTTTTAGAAAGTTTTAAGTAAAGCAAATAAGATAATTTAGAAAAGTTAACTCTTTTCTTTATGAAATCATCTTGATTGAATGTTAAATCATCAAGTATTTCAAGTATGAAATAAAAATAAGTTCAAGAGAAGTTTTAAAAGAAAGAGAAGTTTAGAAATCCAAACCCATCCTCATGTGTCTTCAAGAACACTTTCAAAGAAGAAAGGCTTTAGTTTAGGCATGCAAATGATTCATTGAGTCTTTTCATCAAAACCATTCAAAAAAAGAGGGACCGGAGAGAGGAATAATAGTGAGCCCAGAAAAAGAATTTAGCTACTCATGGAAGATGAAAAATAATACATGTAAATTAAGAAAAACATACCCGTGAATTGGAGTGGAAGAAGAGAAAGCTTGATACTTTTATTGATGTCACTTCAATTTTCAGATTACAATCGCTCAATTGCTCTCTCTCACTGGTATTTGAACTGAATTACAAATTATAAAATAAAGATACAACTTTTATACTATCTACCAAAGAGCCTAAATCTTAAATAACAAAGAGAAAAACTAAAGCTAAGTTCCGGTTCCTTTTTCAGTACAAAAGACTGCCTTTTATAGGCAAAAAACCCATAGGGAAAGGAGTGAGGAGATAAGGGGAACGCTCCCCTTATCTCCACCAACAAGCCTCTGGCCGTGGATCCGCGATCAGGATGTGGCCAAGTGGCCACATCCTGGTGGAGATATGATTGGCGTGACTTTTGACTCCCTTTTGTCTTACTGGATTCACTATTTCAGCTTCTGGATTTGACGAAGCAATCTTTGATTGTTGGCTTTAACCACTTGATTTGGGAAGATTCATTTCAACCTATTTTCAACCTCTTGATTTGCCAAGATCTACCCTGATTTTCTGATTTTGAATATATTCTGAATTAAATTAGAATTTGATGGGCTTTTGGGCTCATTTTTCTTTCCTATCCTTTAGCAATGGACTTGCATTTTATAAAGAAAAATAGAATTTATTAATATAATTTATTTAGAAAATAAACATGATAATGTAACAATATATATACAATATATATCACCGATTAAAGGGACCAAGGGTTTTGGTGTTTATATAAAGTCCCCCAGGGCCTTAGTTCATTCCAGTTAGTTAGGGAGAGAAAAATTTAGGATTTCTATAGGAATTTCTATAGAGCTCTTTTGTAATTTTTATTTCTCTTTATTAGTTTCAAAAAATAGAGAGAGTGAGAGTGAGAATTCTGTAATTGAAGGTGACAATTAATGCAAAGATCCATCTTCTTCCTCTAGTTTCTTGTTATTTTCTTTACAAGCTTTTCTTCCTTGCAAATAGTGTAATCATGCTTACTTTCATGCTTTTCAATTCCATGTCTAGCTAACTCACTAACATACTAACTAATCACTAATACTATTAACTCTTGGATGAACAACTCATAAGATTCATTGGAATGCATCTGTTTTGATCTTGTGTTTCTTTCAAGTATTCTTGGTTTCTCAATGAAGATGAGTGCTAACTTGTTGGAGTTGTGTTGATTCTCCCTAAATGATTCATTTGTGCCTCTTTTTTTGTGCCTCGCCATTTTGGCAAGTGCCTTGATGAACATGAAGTGGGTTCACTTTGAAATGCTAACAATCTCTTGCACCAGCTTCTTATTTCATGCTTACTGAATAATGGCCTTGATGATCTAATGAACTTGTGTATATTGATATGCATTACTAATATGCGAATCATCAATCTTATACTCCATCCTTGTGCACCAATCAAGAGCCCATGATCCAAGGAGGCTCCATAATCAAGCTAAGAGAAGATCACTCCAACCATTGAGCTATTTTTTTACTTGAAGAGCCAAGGTGTATATCTTGACAATGAATCTACATACATCATGTTTCATCCAAAGGGTTAGTAAGTTAGTAGTATATAAGTTGATTAGTTAGCCATAGTCTTTCCTCTAGTTTCAAAGCACTTTTCTTTAAAACAACTTTGCTTCCTTTCTTCAAATCTCTTTATTTTTTTTTTCTCAACCAATTCTACTTTTCTTTTGTTTTCTTTAAATCAGTATTTCATTCACCATTTTCATTTCACATTTCTTGTTTTGTTTTCCTTTGTTTCCAAATCCATCATTCCAACACCTTCTTTCTTTACTTTCTTTTTTCTATTATTTGAAGCAAAGAAGAACAATCGTTTTCTCAAAAACAAGATTTTAAAAACCCGACAAACGCTTCCATCGCATCCTTTTCCTGCGGATACGACTCGTTTTAGCTACTTTGCTACAAATGGAAGTTCGTGAGAGTTATATTAACCTAAAATACAACCCTAAGTCTTTGAACGTAAACATCTTCAACCAGCATGGTTTGCTATCTGAGTTCTAGACTCAAATAAAATTTTGGCCCCGTTGCTGGGGAGGGGTAACGGTTTTCTCTTGTTTTAGCACTAAATAATTTTTCTTCTCTGTTGTAGGTTAAACGTTTTGAAATCAAGAATAGCAGAAACATATAAGTGGTCTTGGGCCTCTGCTTATGAAAGCAGAGACCAAGTACCCTCAACTCTGCCGTGAAAACGCGACATTTGCCGCGTTTTCGTGACAGTCTTGAGTGAACTACTCACAATCTTTTTTGCAGGGTTGCTGGATTTGCAAAATTAGCTTTCTGCAAACATTAATTTTCTTCTATGTTATCACCAGTATACTGCTAATAAACCAACAGAAAAAGCTTGTTGCAAATTTAAAAATCGGTCTAGACTCTTACATCTAGGAAACGTGTCTTTATGATTCATTTAAATTACTGTTGAAGAGTGATGGAGCAAGATACGTATGCATGGCATATATAATAAGATCAACTCCTTCGCTGATTTATCCACTTTGAGTGTATCTTGTTTTGAATATCTTATACATTTGCACAAAATCGATTTTAAGGGCAACACCCAAATAAACAAGATAAGGTAGGATAAACAAGATAAGGTAGGGAAGTCATTAACCTTCTTTAGCCCAAAAATAATCTTCCAAGCACTCACAATCCCAAGCTTAATTTAAAACTTGATAGACATTGGCCCCGACCGGTGTCTAAGGTTGGAGATTAAGAGGTTAAGCCTCAAAAATACTGTGGCTTGATGTAATTAGGACCCGCTGCTTATGCACAGATACCTCCGACCGTATTTTACCCCACCTGGCTGATTAGCTTGTGTCGGATTCATACAACAAACTCCCCCGGGTAATCGCCCAGTTAGGAGTCGTCTAGATTCAGGAACCTTAGACTAGGCTTGGAGATTGTTTTTCTTTTTTTTTACTTGTTATTTTTCATTTTTTATTTAGTTGTTGTTTGAACGTTGTTTGTAGTGTAACTTTGCATGCAAGTGTGGTTAAGGGACCCAACAACATCACGACTAGTTAGAAACACTTTGCAAGCACCTACAATATCAGAAAATTCACATCTAATCATGGCCAATCACATATCACTTTAGGACAAATTCTACCCCATCAGGACATCACTTTCTTCATGTATTCAGTTACTAGAAGCAAATGGTAATAATTTTGAACTAAAACCGCAATTCATAAATACTCTTCCTAGATTCTACAACATGGAATCTAAGGTTGCATAACTTCTTCATAAGCGAATTTAAAGAAGTGTGCTTGATGATGAGAATTCCCCACCTAGGTGAAGATGCAGTTAGACTCTGATTCATTCCATTTGCACTTAAAGACCTAGCAAAGAAGTGACTTTAGAGTCTCACGGTCGGTTCAATTTCATCTTGGGACGATTTTGTAAAAGTTTTCTTGAAAAAATTTTACCCAATCCATAAGACCGCCCTCATCTGAAAAAATATTATGCAGTTTAGACAGGAGCCTAATGAACCATTTTGAAATTATTTTGAACGCTTCAAAGACTTACTTGCCCAGTGTCCATATTACGGCGTAGAAAAATGGCAACAGTGCCAAGTTCTCTACAATGGTCTAGACTACGCCACGAAAATTCTCCTTGAAACGATGTGTCAAAGAGAATTCTTAAAGAAAGACGAGGATCAGGGATAAGATTCATATGAAGTCTTAGCTGAAAAAAAAATCCAGTGAGAATCTTGTCTAGGAAAGTCTAAAAATCAGAATCCAACTACTTTCAAAATCGGACTTGACTCAATAGAATCCTCTATAGCTGTCCTTGATGAGGAGACTAGAACTTTTAGAAGCAAAGGAACAAGGCATGGTAAACCAAGTCAACCCACCCCAAATGACAAATCCAGGTGCACTTATTGCCATGCACTAAACCATGTCTTTGAAGAGTGTCCAGCTTACTTAGCTCAACAAATGTTATCGGATAACATAATGCAACTTTTGCCAGACCGAATAACAATCCATACTCCAAAACTTACAATTCCAGATGGAGAAATCATCCCAATTTTTTATGGTGTCAGAAAGTCATGAGCAGAATAGACCAAATTTTCACAGTCAATTCCCTGCGTATAACTGTCAATCCAACTTTAAGTCCAATTTCCAACCACATTTTCAATCAAATTTTGAGCCCAACTTTTCACCAAATTTCGAACATCAAGCTCCATAATATTTTCAAAATCCTCTCCCAGAAAGAAAAATGACTGAGTTGGTGAAAGCCTTGGAAACCTTGTCCCAAACTCAAGTCTCAATGATGAAAAACCATAATCAAGCCATCAATAGGTTAGAGGTTCGGATTAGTCAATTTGCTAATTCACTGAGTGAAAAACAAAAGGAGCATTATCAAGCCTACCATTGACCAATCCTAAGAACTCTTTCCCAATTCATGAGGTCTAAGATACCCAAACAAATCAATGCAATGTTATTCATGTCTTAAGATCTGGAATAATTGGACAACCAAGTTTCTTCACCACAAGTCACCACTCAACCAACATCTCAAATAAAGCCTCTAGATCCACAAATTTCAAACCAAACACTTCAGAGAATGGAGAAAATAAAAAAGAAAAGTCAGCTGAAGATGTGCATAATCCTATGTTACCTTTCCCAAATAGGCTAAAAAGCAATAAATCCAATCCACAAATGGAAAAGATTTTAGAAATGTTCAATCAAGTAAAAATCAATGCTCCACTTCTTGATGCCATACAACAAGTGTCTTCTTATGCGAAGTTTTTAAAAGATATGTGCACCAAGAAAAGAAAAAATAATGTCCCAAAAAAGTCATCCTAGCTACGAACATAAGCGAATTATTATCCGGTCCCATTCCTGTTAAGTACAAAGACCCCGGATGTCCAACCATTGCATGATCATAGGACAGACCACCATCAATGGGGCATTACTTGATTTGGGAGCAAGTATCAATTTGCTCCCCTTTTTCGTGTATCAACATATTGGGTTTGGCGATCTTCATCAAATTCGAGTAACAATTCAATTAGCTGACCTTTCAATAAAGGTCCCCAAGGGGGAAATAATTGATGTTCTCATTCGGATCGGGGAGTTTATCTACCCTGTGGACTTCATCGTTCTAGAAACACAACCCAATCAGAATCCAAGACTCCAAACTTCGGTCATTCTAAGATGACCATTCCCTGTCACAGCAAATGCAATAATAAACTATAGGAATGGTTCAATGTGTTTAACCTTTGAAAATATGACTAAAGAGGTAAATGTTTTTCATCTGAAAAAAATCTGGGACTCTGAAGACCAAACCTTTGAAGTGAATTTGATAGAAGGCTTAACGAGTGAGTATGAGGAGGAACTAGAATATGAATCTAGATACGAGTTTAAATTGGAGTCGGATGACTTCAATCTTGATCAAATCGTTGACTCTACGATAGAATGGGTCATAAATATAACTTCAACTCTTTTGAGTCTTGAACCACTAGATTTACCTCCAACTAAACTAAATTCTTTCTCTGATTTGAAAGCTCTTCCCGATGACCTTAAGTACGCATACCTAAGAGAGAAGAAAGCTCTTTTGATAATCATTGCCTCTCACTTAACCGAGGACAAGAAGAGGATCTTCTTGTTGTGTTGAGGGATAACAAAGAAGCCATTGAATGGACAATGGCTGATATCAAAGGACTTAGCCCATCAATTATGCAACACCGCATCCATTTGATTGAAGAGGCCAAACCAAAACGTGATCCATAAAGTAGGCTGAACCCAATAATGAAAGAAGCCATTCGAGTGAAAATACTCAAGTTTTTAGACAATGGGATAATCTATCCCGTATTTGATAGTCAGTAGGTTAGCCCGATCCACGCTGTGAATAAAAGGCTAGATTTACTGTGGTGGAAAATGACAAGAAAGAATTAGTACAAACTTGTCTTCTAATGAAGATTAGAGTTTGCATTGATTATTGCAAACTGAATTCCGCCACATGGAAAGACCATTTCCCTTCATAGACCAGATGTTAGAAAGATTAGCTGGACACGAGTATTATAATTTCCTAGATGGATATTCATGATACAACCAAATTCCCATCACTCCCGAAGATCAAGACAAAATGACTTTCACCTATCCCTTTGAAATGTTTGCATACCGTAAGGATGCCATTTGGCAATGTGCAACGCTCCCGCAATGCTCCAACATTGCATGCTCAGTTTGTTCTCGGACATGGTGAAATGATTTTTGGAGATATTCATAGATGACTTTTTAATTTATGGAGATTCATTTGACCAATGTTTGCATCATCTCAAATTGGTTCTCAAAAGATGTATGAAAAAAAATTTGACACTTAACTTGGAAAGTGTTATTTTATGGTCAAAAAGGGAATCATTCTAGGGCATGAAGTTTCAAGCAAAGGAATTGAGGTTGATAAGGCAAAAGTTGAAGTGATTGCCAAACTCCCTAAGCCAAATTGCATAAAAGACATCAGATCTTTTCTAGGGCATGTCAGATTCTATAGAAGATTCATCAAAAAATTTTGCAAGATTGTTAAACCATTGACGAATCTATTAGTTAAGAATGTGCCCTTCTATTTTGATGATGGATGTCTAAAAGCTTGGAGAGGTTGAAACGAGAACTTGTCTCTGCCCCAATTATCTCGGCACCTAATTGGACTAAACCATTAAAAATCATGTGTGATGTCTCTGATTTTGCCATTGGACAGCGCATCGATAATAGGCAACACGTGATTTATTATGCAAGTAGGACACTAAATGATGCACAACTCAAGTACACGATGACCGAAAAGGAATTTTTGGCTATTATATTTGTGTTGGAGAAATTTTGGCAATACCTACTCGGATCCAATACAACAGTGTTCACAGATCTTTTCGCCCTATGATATTTGATGCAAAAGAAGGATGCTAAGGCTACACTCATTCGTTGGATCCTTCTTTTGCAAGAGCTTGATCTTGAAATTAGGGACAAAAAAGGTGTAGAAAATATGGTGGAAGATCACTTGTCAAGAATCTCAAATGCACCTATGGAAACAATACCGATCAACAAGAACTTTTCTGACGATCACATCCTAGTGATATGTAAAGAGCCCTGGTATGCTGATATAGTAAATTATCTTGCAACAGGGTAAGCACCTTCTAATTGGTAAAGTCAGAACAAGTATCGCTTTTTCACACAGATACGGTTCTTCTTTTGGGTTGAATCGTATCCTGTGATGAACCGTATCTCTTCAAATATTGTTCTGACCAGATCATAAGAAAGTGTCTTCCAGAGGATGAACACAATAGTGCGTTGACTTTTTGTTATGAGTTTGCATGCGGTGGACACTGTGGTCCCCGCAAAACTGCTGAGAAAGTTCTACAGAGTGGGTTCTACTGGCCCACTCTATTTAAGCACTCTTTTAAATTCTGTGAACTCTGTACAAATTCTGTGAACTCTGTACAAAATGTCAAATGACTGGTCGGATAACACGGAAGGACATGATGCCCTTAACCCAATTTTGAAAGTAGAATTTTTTTATGTGTGGGGCATCGATTTTATGAAACCCTTTCCTAGTTCGTTCAGTAACCAATAAATTTTGGTTGTTGTAGACAATGTTTCTAAGTGGGTCGAAGCAGTGCCAATGAGGATGAATGACAACCAAGTTGTTCTCAAATTTTTTGAGAGAAAATATCATTCCCCGCTTTGGACCCCCCGTGCGATAATAAGTGACAATGGCTCTCATTTTGCAATCGGGCTTTTGAAACCCTAATGCGAAAATATTTTGTATCTCACAAATTTCCACGACATACCATCTTCAAAATAAAACGGGCAGGTCGAAGTTACTAATAGACAAATAAAACTCATTTTGGAGAAAACAATAGGGCAAAATAGGATGGATTGGTCTGTTAAGCTTATAGATGCACTCTGGGCTTACCGGACCGCCTTCAAAACTGTTCTAGGTATGTCTCCATGCCGTGTTGTGTTTGAAAAACCTGCCATCTGCTAGTAGAACTAGAACACCATGCTTTATGGGCGATTAAGCAACTCAACTTTGACTTGAATAAAGCTGGTGATTTACAAAAACTGCAGATTTTTGAGTTAGAAGAGATAAGAAATGAAGCATACGACAATGCCTGAATTTCAAAAAGAAGATCCAAACTTTTTCACGATCAACCCATCCATAGAAAGAATTTTGTCTAAGGACAAAAGGTTTTCCTCTATAGCTCTACACTTCATCTCTTTGCAGAAAAATTAAAAACACGTTGTTCAGGACCCTTTTTGAAAACTGTCTTCCCACATGGTTGTTGGCCCAAAGGCCCATCACTCTAGTTTTGATGATGATCAACTCATGTAGTTATTGTACTAATGATCTTGTGTTTATTTAGTCTCAGATTTATTATCAAGATCTTACTAGGTGTGGAGCTTCAACAAAGGATTTAAAGTCAAGTTTTGGAGCTAGCACCGGTTGATTCACGAGCCTATGCATCAAGACCACATCAAGAGTTGAGCTCGTTGGATCGTGTTTGTACCAAGTCTAGAAGGTGAGAAGGCTTCAAGTGAAGACTTCAAGAAGATGAAGACTTGTGTCTAGGTATAAGATTTTTGTTTCAGTTAAAATGTAAAGGATAGAATAGTTGGTGGATTGCTCAAGTATATAACACTCACACACTCTTGATTTAGTTGTCTTTTCATAAAAGAATTTTCAGATTTAGAAAAGACTTTCATTTTGGAAAAATACTTTTTGGTTTTTGGAATTTCTTATATGCATGTCTTTTATCCAAAACCATATTTAGAGCTTAGTGCCAAAAACATAGATATTTCATCTTAATTGTGTAGTGGATCATATCCATACACACTATGCTTTAATGAATTAAAAATATCTTATTTTTGTATCATGAAGAAGTTTGGAAAACAAGTTTTAGAAAAATACAAGTTTTCATTTGAGCCAATATTTTCCTTCTTACAAAAATAGTCCAATCTTTTATAACATGCCTTGATTTTGTGCAAGCATGTTTGTTTATCAATGTATAATGGTAAAACTATTTTTGTAGATTTTCTAAGTATTTATGGGATTTTATTTCAATCAAAAAGACCAAGTTTTAATCCCAGATTTTCTGTTCCAGGCTTCAGCCAAGTCGACTAGTCAACCTTCCAAGTCGACTAGGGCTGAAGTCAGTCAACGTGCACAGACGTGCACGCCTTGACCTGGCAGATAGCCGGGTCGACCGACCCAGTCGACCGGAACTGAGAGCAGTGCTCTTTGTTCTTTTCGGTCGACCGGGCGGTCGACCGGAGGCTCCAACGGTCGGATTTTTGACCGTTGCCGGTCGGCCGGACGGGTCGACCGACAAGCCTGACAGAACCCCAACGGCTAGTTTTTCTAGCCCTATAAATTTGGGGGTTTTGGCATTGTTTTGACCAAGATTTGGAGAGTATTTTTGAGCCAGTTTTTCCAATCCTTTTTAGAGGTTTTTCTCCACATATTTGTGAGCAAATATTTCCTATCTAAAGGAAAGATTTTATCAAGAGTGTTTAAAGTGATTCTTTGAGTTTTCCTCCACCTTTCTCATCTTAGTTTTTCTCACACTACACTTGAGCATCCATTGCTATTCATCTTATAGGAGTGTTGTAGTGAGAGCTTTTATTGGTGATCAAAGTGTTTAGATCACCAAGAGATTTCATTCTTGTACTTTGAGGAAACGGGCAAGTGTGCTCGTGGTGGTTTAGAGTTCGGTTGTGAACTCTTGGTTTGAGGTGCGGCCTCGGCGAGCCTGTGGGCTTGCAGTGTGTACGGGACTAGAGAGTCCGAGGGCTTGTAGGTGTTGCGGCACCGAGGAGTGATCCATTGGGATCAAGCATAGAGGAAATCCTTCGTGTGTCGAAGGCGGGGATGTAGAGCAAGTGTGCTCGAACCTCGAAACAAATCCCTTGTGTTTGCGATTGCTCATTCTCTCTCTCTTTGTCTCTTGTTTATATCTTGCATTCCTTTATTGTGTTTATCTTTATATGCATGATATACTTGTGTGCTCATATTGATATACTTGCTTGGGTTTGTTTGCTAACACTTGTATTCAACCAAGAGAGCCAACGCGGTACCTCAACCCTTATCAAGGGGAATCTAGAGGAGTTTGTTCAGAGCCCTTCACGGGGAATTCGGCAACACTCTTGTATTATACGTGGTGATTAGTGTAAAAGTTTTATTTGGTCATAATTGTTTTTAGCTTCCGCATTATTTGGCATTAAGTGACCATTAGATTAGCCATCACCTATTCATCCCCCCTCTAGGTGAACTTACAATTGGTATTAGAGCCAGGTTCTCTGATTTGGGTCTAATAACCTAGAGTTAAAGATCCTCATTTTAGGCTAATCACATTATTTGTACACACACCATGGACTTCATGTCACCACCCACCTTTGACATTCTTAACATCCAAATTTGGAAGGTTAAGATGTCTTTGTACCTCAAGGCCCTAGGCATTCATGTTTATCTTGCCACTACTAATAATGCATATTGTTTAGATGGTAAGAATTTTGAGGCTAATGCAAAAGCCCTACATGCTTTAAAGTCAACCCTAAATGATGAATATTTATCTAGGGTTTCTAATGTTGAGTTGGCTTTTGTAGCTTGGAACATCATCACCTCCCTTGGCGAAAAGGATCTATATTATGCTGGGAGCGATTCGGATGTTGGAAGCGACACCTCCAACAAGTGCTATATGGTCCAAGGGATGACCCCCTTGAGGTAACTATCGAATCCGAGGTAGATGATAATGACATGTCATATGATGAGCTCACTTCATTTTATCAAATACTTCTTGAGAAACATGACATGATTAAAAAGGAAAATAAAAATTTGAAAAAGAATATTGCTTGCATGCATAAAGAACATGATTCATTTAGGAATAATATTGCATGTTTAGAAAAAGAAAATAAAGATTTGAAAAATGAAAATGTTTCCCTCATGACTAAATTGAATGATTTGTGTGAAGGAAACAATACTTTGAAAAATAAAATTGATTTGGTGGAAAAACAAAAAGAAGTTGTTTTTCAAGAAAATAAGTCTTTAAAAAGAAAAAATTTTGAAAAAGAAAAAGATTTTGTGTCTCAAAAGAAAAAGAAAAATGTTTCTATATCTCATCATGCTTTACATGCCACCACTAATGAGATAAATGTTTTGAAAAATAAAATGGATAGTTTGAGCTCTACCTTGAGCTCATGTGCATTTAACCACACTAGATTGGTGTCCTTGTTTTCAAAGAAACAAGCTTCACATGATCATGCACATCATCATGCATATGCTTATGTTGCACGTCATGATCACACTCCTACACATAAGCATACTAAGGTGTACATATGTACACATTGTGGCCGCAAAGGCCATTTAGAAAAATTTTGTTATGATAGGTTAAATCATTTTAATTTTGCTAATAATAAAAATTTTTGGGTTCCTTATAGTACTAACCCCAAAGGACCCAAGAAAATATGGGTACCAAAATCCCCACCTTGTATATTTGATGTAGGTGAGGGCTCTCACAAAACGTGAGAGATTTGGTACCTTGATGGTGGGTGCACTTGAACTAAAATGACACATATTTGGAGCACCGCTATCAAGGAGGTTTTGGTGGGAAAGACCACCATGCTTGGAGCTTTGGAGTTGGTAACAATCTCTAAACTCTTACTTTTTTTTATGTACATGCTTTTTACATATATCATATTCATAGCATGTTCATGTTTTGTGTTCTTATGTGCTTCATGTGGTAAAAACATGCTTAGATGTAGTTTTTATCAAAACTTGTATTATTCATGTACAAATAGTGAGTTACATTTGATTTATATATATTTGCACTTCATGCTCATTTGTACCCACTATATGCACATGTATAGGCTAGTTTTGATGATTCTCTCATTTATACATGCTTTGCCAATTTTTTATGCTTTACTTCATGTATATGTATTTTAATTCAAATCTAATAAATATACATGTTTACCCGTGAGTCTCTTGCCTTCATGCAAATACATTTGATAGACTCTTTTATGTTTGGGATATGTATGTGTATTGTTAGTTTTGGATAAATCATACATATACCATGAAGATTAGTGTTTTAATGAAAAATGATTTTTCATTATTAAAATGTGACTTATGATCTTTTTGAGCTTAAATGACTATTTTCATAAAAATGCTATTTACATGATCTTTTAACACTCACATCTTCATTTATTATTTCATGACTTAGTTTCATGATCATTTTGAGCTTTATAGACCATGAGTGATTAAACCTTTATGTACTTAGTTATGTTTTATGAAAAACATATGATTTGATGTATTTGAAGGATTTTTAACTAGTTGTTCAAAAACTATTTTATACTAGTTATTTATTCTTCAATTAGTTTATCAGTTATACATATGATCCTATTTTTAATCCATTGGATAAATTCTTTTGTATTCTCAAGATTTGATGCTTCATGAATTGAATATTAGTTTAAATGTTAGTTTTTATCAACACTAGGATTTATACTTGTACACATTGTGGGTCACAAATAAATCTATATATGGTTGGGTTTGATTACTTATTTGTGCCCATTAGGTGTGCTAGTATAGCCTAGTCTTGATGATCCTTACATTTTTAAACTTATATTCCCATTTTGGATTTGTGTTATGATCATGTGCTTTCATTTCATGTATATGTTTATTTTGCCAAACTTTAAGATATACATGTATACCTCTTGAGTCATTTGCCTTTCATGCAAATATATATATATATATGGACTCAATTGTGTTTAGGGATATGTATGTATACTTCTTGTGTTGTCAAAACATACATATACCTTGAAATATATTTTTTTAATAAAAAAATTTGTGGTGATTTTTATGTTTTCAAAATTTATGATAATTTTCACATTGTCTTATTTAAAGGAATATTGAGCTTCATTGCCATTTTCATGTGATTTACACATATTTCATGAAAATATTTTTATTTTATTCCTTGATTGAAGGATTCTGTACTAGTTTTCAAACATTTTCATTTAAATAGTTCGAGTTCTTCATGTGGTAGATTATATGATGTATACACTTAAGCTTATTTTTCTATTGGTATCATTAAATATTTTCAATTGGTATCAATATGAACTTCTTTTGTATATACTCATATTTTATTTTCCCATATATGTATGAATCAATTTCATTTGGTATACTCATTTTTCATACATATATATGAGTTATTTGTACTTGAGTTAAAATTGTTTTACATATTTAAAGCACAAAGGCTGTTAATGCTAAGCTTAATTCAAATCTTATTTTTTTAAGCTTATGCATTAGTTTTTAATAGGTATCAATGAGGTTGATCATTACTTTACTATTGATCACTATTTTACAATTGATCATTTTCTAAATTGATATCAAAATTCAAAATTTTGTTTTATTAGAAAAATTCAAATTTTTTGATGTGTATTGCCTATATGCAAGGAGAGCTTAACATCTCTTCTACATATAGATTCATGTTGAGTGTATTGTATATTGAGGAGCTTGACAACTCTTCTTTATGTGGTACACGTGTGTAGGGGGAGCTTCACATCTCCTCTTATGCATTGCATATTTTACGTTATGTGTATTAGGGCTTGTCATCCCTCTTTCAAGTAATGTATATGTGTAGGGAAGTTAACTTAGCGTCTCCTCTTCATGAATGTATATTGCATATAACCTTTCTTGATTAATTTGATTTACCCCTTCTTTGGTTCTTTGTTTATGACAAAAAGGGGGAGAAAAATTTGTTCATTGTGTTTTTACCCGTTTGTTGATGATTAACAAAAAGGGGGAGAAGTATTTGGGTTTATATGCATGTTTGAGAAAGACTTATGTTTATGCATATATGTTTTGTTTTGCAATTAGGAGCAAACGATTTGATTTGTTTTATCTCCATTTGCATGCATGTCTATGTGCTTTATTGTCATATTTATTTATTTTATTGTTATGCATGAGTTAAGGGGGAGCTTCTTTGAAGCTTTACTTTAAGCCATGCATATATAACTTCATGAGTTTTGTCATCATCAAAAAGGGGGAGATTGTTGGCCCAAAGGCCCATCACTCTAGTTTTGATGATGATCAACTCATGTAGTTATTGTACTAATGATCTTGTGTTTATTTAGTCTCAGATTTGTTATCAAGATCTTAGTAGGTGTGGAGCTTCAATAAAGGATTTAAAGTCAAGTTTTGGAGCTAGCACCGGTTGATTCACGAGCCTATGCATCAAGATCACATCAAGAGTTGAGCTCGTTGGATCGTGTTTGGACCAAGTCTAGAAGGTGAGAAGGCTTCAAGTGAAGACTTCAAGAAGATGAAGACTTGTGTCTAGGTATAAGATTTTGTTTTAGTTAAAATGTAAAGGATAGAATAGTTGGTGGATTGCTTAAGTATATATTACTCACACACTCTTGATTTAGTTGTCTTTTCATAAAAGAATTTTCAGATTTTAGAAAAGACTTTCATTTTGGAAAAATACTTTTTGGTTTTTGGAATTTCTTATATGCATGTCTTTTATCCAAAACCATATTTAGAGCTTAATGCCAAAAACATAGATATTTCATCTTAATTGTGTAGTGGATTATATCCATACACACTATGCTTTAATGAATTCAAAATATCTTGTTTTTGTATCATGAAGAAGTTTGGAAAACAAGTTTTAGAAAAATATAAGTTTTCATTTGAGCCAATATTTTCCTTCTTACAAAAATAGTCCAATCTTTTATAACATGCCTTGATTTTGTGCAAGCATGTTTGTTTATCAAAGTATAATGGTAAAACTATTTTTGTAGATTTTCTAAGTATTTATGGGATTTTATTTCAATCAAAAAGACCAAGTTTTAATCCCAGATTTTCTGTTCCAGGCTTCAGCCAAGTCGACTAGTCAACCTACCAAGTCGACTAGGGCTGAAGTCGGTCGACCGGCTAGGTCGACCGACGTGCACAGACGTGCACGCCTTGACCTGGCAGATAACCGGGTCGACCGACCCAGTCGACCGGAACTGAGAGCAGTGCTCTCTGTTCTTTTCGGTCGACCGGGCGGTCGACCGGAGGCTCCAACGGTCGGATTTTTGACCGTTGCCGGTTGGCCAGACGGTCGACCGACAGGCCTGACAGAACCCTAACGGCTAGTTTTTCTAGCCCTATAAATTTGGGGGTTTTGGCATTGTTTTGACCAAGATTTGGAGATTATTTTTGAGCCAGTTTTTTCAATCCTTTTTAGAGTTTTTTCTCCACATATTTGTGAGCAAATATTTCCTATCTAAAGGAAAGATTTTATCAAGAGTGTTTAAAGTGATTCTTTGAGTTTTCCTCCACCTTTCTCATCCTAGTTTTTCTCACACTACACTTGAGCATCCATTGCTTTTCATCTTATAGGAGTGTTGTAGTGAGCTTTTATTGGTGATCAAAGTGTTTAGATCACAAAGAGATTTCATTCTTGTACTTTGATGAAACGGGCAAGTGTGCTCGTGGTGGTTTAGAGTTCGGTTGTGAACTCTTGGTTTGAGGTGCGGCCTCGGCGAGCCGGTGGGCTTGCGGTGTGTACGGGACTAGAGAGTCCGAGGGCTTGTAGGTGTTGCGGCACCGAGGAGTGATCCATTGGGATCAAGCATAGTGGAAATCCTTCGTGTGTCGAAGGCGGGGATGTAGAGCAAGTGTGCTCGAACCTCGAAACAAATCCCTTGTGTTTGCGATTGCTCATTCTCTCTCTCTTTGTCTCTTGTTTATATCTTGCATTCCTTTATTGTGTTTATCTTTATATGCATGATATACTTGTGTGCTCATATTGATATACTTGCTTGGGTTTGTTTGCTAACACTTGTATTCAACCAAGAGAGCCAGCGCGACACCTCAACCTTATCAAGGGGAATCTAGAGGAGTTTGTCCAGAGCCCTTCACGGGGAATTCGGCAACACTCTTGTGTTATACGTGGTGATTAGTGTAAAAGTTTTATTTGGTCATAATTGTTTTTAGCTTCCGCATTATTTGACATTAAGTGACCATTAGATTAGCCATCACCTATTCACCCCCCTCTAGGTGAACTTACAATGGTGCAGTGAAAATTTTCGATCCTAAGAACAATGATGTATTTAAGGTTAATGGACAACAATTGAAACCATTCTTGACCACCAAGCCTGAGCCACATGGAGCTACTGAACTGGATCTCTGTGACCCAATATACGAGTGACCAGGCCCTTCTTTGATTTTCCCTGCTGTTCACTGTAAAAGTTATCTTAGGGGACTCTTTTTCTAAATAACCACTTTTTCTTTCCTTTTTCTTTTAAATAAAAGATTTTTCTTAAATTTTGTACAGAATTTTAAATACCCAAAATCTCCAAATTTGAAATTCCAATCTCCTCCAAAGGCCAAATTGAGGAAAAAGGTGAAAGAACAAAATGAGAGAATAGAACATATAGAGGAGGTCTTAAGATGATCACGGTCGGCCAGCCCAAGCATTTCGGCCTGTCTGAGCTGTCGACGAGAGTGACATCTTTTTCACTTACCTTATTTCATGCATTCATATTATATTGCATACATTGAAGATAATGCGTGAGATAGCTGTGGGGGGAGGGTACTAACATAAGACTTTTCTTTTCTTTTATTTTCTTTTCTAGGATTTTCCTTTTAGATTTTTTCCTTTTGTTAGGGATTTTCTTTCTTTTCTTAGGATTCTCCTTAGATTTTTCTTTATTTTTAGGAAATTTCTTTTCCTCTAAAAAAATTTTGATCCATTTTTAAGAAAATTAATTTGATCTTAGGAATTAGGAAAACTCTAAACTAGGATTCCTTAATTAAGTTAAAATAAGAAAAATTGCTGAATTTTTAGGTTAAGAAAGAAAGAGTAGAAAGATAATTGGATCTTGAATTTTCCTATGTATTATATACATTTACATATTAAGGGATTAAAACAAAGACTTAAATGCCTTTATAAAAAAATAATAAATAAATAAATAAATAAACACTTGATCACCAATTTTGCTGGTTAATTGTACTTAAAAAGCATGATCAGTCACGCCTAAAGGTGATTAAGTTAAGTCCTTAGCAATCATGGTCTTATTTACTCGAATCCTTGAACCAGGGGGATATATTCTCATCCGGTGCCCTAAGACCGTCTAGTCTAGGAGTCATCGGTTCAAAGCTCGCTACATGGGTAAATTAGAAAGCCTAATGAAGCTAAGAAAAATAATAAGTGTATATATGTCTATATTAAATATTAATAAAAATAAAAATAAAGGTATTATAGTCTAAGTAGTGATTCCTCAAATATATAAGTGTATATATTCTAAGCTTGATGCAAAATCTAATGATCAATCTCTTTTGACAGTTAACAATAATTGAAGGCAAAAACTTTGAGTGAAGACTTATAATTAGGAAGGGAATAGTTTAGTTAACTTAAAATCATAAGATCACTTAATTTTTGTAAAAATAGATCGTAAAACTTTCTTTTTTTCTTTCAAAATACATTTTCAAAATCACTAACATTTGGTTTTCCTTTTTTATGGATTTTGTGGGTGTAATCTGCTGAAAAACCTCAAGAGTCAATACTCCTCCTCTAGGGTGACCTAGAGGTTTAACGGCTCATTGCACATGCTCAGTGCAATCGCGTCACCTGCAAAAATAGTATAATAACTCTAGTTTATATTTTTTCTTCTTTACCCATTTTGCTTGAGGACGAGCAAAGACTAGGTATGGGGGTGTGATTAGTATTCATTTTGCATTATTTATGTCATATTTCCCATTTATTAGTTAATAAAATACTTTTTTTAATGATTTTTCTCTGAATTTTCACGTCCACACTTTAATGGAGAAGAAGGCCTAAAATCCTAGTTAAAAAGGAGATTTAATGAGGTTTACTTGAAGCCCAAATCTGTAACGAACCAGAGCATATTCGCATGGAATTAGAAGCCTCTACAGGACACCTGGACAGAGCCAAGCTGTCAAAGCTGGCGCTAGGAAACGCGGCTCAGCAAATCTATGGCCGTTGATGCATCACTTTCTTTGACGGCTGCGATGGAAGGGACCTAGGGTTTTGATGCCTATATAAAGATCCCCAAGGCCTTAATTTGTTCCAGTTAGCTAGGGAGAGAATAATTTAGGATTTCTTTTGGAATTTCTTTAGAGCTCTTTTATAATTTTTTCTTTATTAGTTCCAGAAAATAGAGAGAAAGTGAGAGTGAGAGTTCTATAATTGAAGGTGACAATTAATGCAAAGCTCTATCTTCTTCCTTCTCTACTTTCTTATTGTTTTCTTTTCAAGCTTTTCTTCCTTGAAAGTAGTGTAATCATGCTTACTTTCATGCTTTTCAATTTCATGTCTAGCTAACTCACTAACATGACTAACTAATCACTAATACTACTGGTTACTAACGCTTTAATGAACAACTCATAGGATTCATTGGATGGATCTATTTTGATCTTGTGTTTCTTTCAAGTATTCTTGATTTCCCAATGAAGAAGAGTGCTAACTTGTTGAAGTTGTGTTGATTCTCCCAAAATGATCATGTGTGCCTCTTTTTAGTGCCTCACCATTTTGGCAAGTGTCTTAATAGAACATGAAGATGGGTTCACTTTGAAATGCTAACAATCTCATACACAAGCTTCTTACTTCATGCTTCCTAACTAATGGCCTTGATGATCTAATGAACTTGTCTGTCCTTTTATACATTACTAATATGTGAATCATCAATCTCATGCTCCATCCTTGTGCTCCAATCAAGAGCCCATGATCCAAGGAGGCCCCATAGCCAAGCTAAGAGAAGATTACTCCAACCATTGAGCTATCTTTTAGACTTAAAGAACCAAGGCGTATATCTTGCCAATGAATCTACATACATCATGTTTCATCCAAAGGGTTAGTAAGTTAGTAGTATATAAGTTGCTTAGTTAACCATGGTCTTTCCTCTAATTTCAAAACTCTTTTCTTTAAAACAATTTTGCTTCCTTTTTTCAAATCTCTTTTCTTTTCTTTCTCAACCAATTCTACTTTTCTTTTGTTTTCTTTAAATCAATATTTCATTCACCGTTTTCCATTTCACATTTCTTGTTTTGTTTTCCTTTATTTTCAAAACCATCATTCAAACACCTTCTTTCTTTACTTTTTTTTCTATTATTTGAAACAGAGAAGGACCATCGTTTTCTCAAAAACAAGATTTTGAAAACCCCATAAACGCTTCCATCGCATGCCCTCCCTGCAGATACGATTCACTTTTGCTACTTTGCTACAAACAAAAGATCGAGGGAGTAACATTAACCTAAAATATAACCCTAAGTCTCTGAACATAAACATCTTCAACCAACATGGTTTGCTCTCTGAACTCTAGACTCGAACAACAGTATAACGGATAATCATAGTGATGTCTCTGGTGATTATTACCTTGGATGAAGGTTTCTGGGTTAACAAAAAAGGACAGAACTTAATTTCATGAAGGTCCATGTAGGGATGAGGTAGAATCGTAGGATGTAGAAATTTAAGAGACCTTTTCATTAAAGCGATGAGAGCCATAAAGGGTTTGCTGGATTATGGACTCATATACATTACCTATTTAATATATTTGGGAATATCATGTTCCATTAAGTCTCAAGAGTTGAGTTGCATGTGCTATAGGCATTCCTCCTATCCATGTGGAGTTATGATTACTAACTTTGACATATGTGCTTCTCTAGTTTGGTTTCGCTTTTCCTAGTGATTAATGAATTACACGTAACTTTTTCAAATCGCAGTTAGCTATAACTGTAATGTAATCGATTCAATATTCATGTTCCCACATGCATGTTAATCTTTTAGAGTCATCATACAGAAATAAATGCTTGTATTCATCTTTCTCTTCTATTTTTCTCATCCACTTATTTTAGGAATAGATGCAAGTTCTTTACAACTACCTCACCTCAACAATATGTCTCTGCTACAGTATAATTAATTATAACCTTTTCTTGGGGTTTTCTTTTGTATGATCACAGATCAATACTCACACCATTTACCCCTTTTCTCAACCATAAACGGAATTCTATTTAATGCCAATATCGGACTGTCACGTCCATCTTCCCAAAATACGCAGAAATGACATGCGATGAGAATCGGTGACGCATATATGTAAGAAAAATACCATACGTATATCTCTAAGCCTTAAATAATATGAACAACCTATGTAAATCTACTATAATGAATTACGATCACTACAATAACACATATAAATTCTCACACATGATAACATATGAATAAAGAAATAGAATGAACAATGAGTCCGATATATAGGGAAACAAAAGGGTAACAACAGGAATAAAAGTAAACAAGAATACAAGAACAAGGTAGAGAAGGAGATGTACAGGGCATTTGGCATGGGTACAGGCCGAAAAGAGGAGCTCGGAGGCTGGGAGGAGGTCTACAAGGGGTGTTGCCCGAGGGTGGATTGGCCATGGCGGGGTCTCGTGGTGGCGATGTATAGCAAGAAGCGTAGGAGAGGGAAGTGAAGGAGGCCGGCGGCGCTCGGGCACGCGGGTGGCATCGCGGGCATTGGGCTTGGCCACGCAGGCGGTTGAGGGGGCAATTGGTACCAAGCGGCAAGTTTGCAAGAGCTGCCGGAGTTGTAGGACGGCACGCCAATACTGGTGGTTGTGCGGGTCGGCAAGGGGCGCAGAGTGCTCGATGGTTGGCAGCGCTCCTGGTAGGTTCGGTTGCTAGGCAGAGGTTGGAGGCTTCGTCGGGGTTATGTGGAGAGGTGCAAGAGGTAGGGGGAGGTCACAGCAGTAATGGAGATAAGACAGGCGGCGGGCTCCAGCAATGGTCAGCAGAGCTCAGAGGGTGGAGGACAGTGTGGTGGTTAATGGGTGTGGTTGCATGATGGAGGAGGAAGGATTCCGAGTTGTAAGAAGAAGATGGTGATGATGAAGAAGGATGAGATGGGGATGTGGAGAGGATGAGAAGAAGAAAATGAAGAAGAGATGGTGGCAGGGGGAGAGAAAGGAGGATTAGGGTTTTTGTTTAGGTTTAGGGTTAGATTAGAGATAATTATATAGGAAATGTAATTGAGTTGTGGGTTAATGGGTTTTGGGTTAGAGCTTGGGCCTGGGTTTGATTGGATGGGCTAGGAAATAATTATAATAATAATAGTATTAATTAACCACAACAATAATAATAGTGATAATATTAATACTACTAATAATAATACAACAACTATAATAATAATAGCAATATTACTAGTAGTAATTAACAAAAACAACAACAATGAAATTAATAATAATAACAATAAACCCTAATAATTATAATTAACAATGAGATAGACTTGTGTCCTTTCAAAAGGATTTGAGGCCAAATCCTTCCCACTCAAATACCAACATCCGACATTCGAATGCAAGATCCATTATGTTGAAGTTGATCTGTATTATTTCAAGTATCTATAAATTAAAAATCAAGTATTTTGAATACTTTTTACCCATGCATCAAGTAAGAAAAATCGAATGACCTAATCAGTAGTTGGATAGTTTAAGGATGTAGAACATTTGAAACCTGACAAAAAATGGTTTGTAGGGATTTTTAAATGTTTAGATCATGATCAAATGGTCGGATCGAGAATTTGTATGTCTCAAGATATAGATCTAGCCAACTCACTACTTTCGGCCGTCCATTTTGCGCCGCGTGATGGATGGCAAATAGTATTCAAAATATTTGATTTTTGGCTTATAAATACTTGAAATAATATAAATCAACTTCAACAGAGTGACTTTTATATTGGAATGTCGGAGGATTGTATTTGAGTTGGAAGGATTGGGGCTCAAATCTTTTTGAAAGAAACAAGTCTATCTCATTAACAATAGCCATAATACCAACAACAATAACAATATTGATAATAATAATAATGATAATAATAATAATAATAAATTATAATCAAAATGTAATAATAATAGTAATAATTACTACTAATAATAATAATTAATAATAATATATAAAGCCAAATAAATTTTTAAAAATATTAATATTGTATTACTAACTTGGGATATTACACGGCCAAACCCTGATAACTGAATATATAGATGGGTACTGGATGACCAGTGGAATAGATAAATACATGTAACTGAAGAGGCTAATGCAATCAATGATATTGAGAACTAAAATCTAAAGAAATAAATTTAATTACCTCAACGGTCGGGTGAGTGAACTAAAACTCCTAAATTAATTAAGTGCGAATAGTAAGTAGAATTGAATTCGAACATGAATATAATTAATTACTACACGGAATTGTGTTTGAGTCATCCTAATATCGAGGATTCTCTAATTTAAGTGAGTAAACTCAATACTTATGATAATACCAATATGTGAACAAATGAAATGGTTAATGGACCATTTTTAAAAAATTAATAATCCTTGTTTTAATAATTTTAGAACTTATTTTGTTAGATTATCATTAATAATTACTTATTTTGTGTGATAATTGAATATAATATGTGCATATACATGTTGTTATACTTCATGAATAATGGGATGCTCAAAATAAAGGTAATTAATATATGTATAAAAGGATAATTTGATAGAATAATTACTTATGTGTATAAATTGATTAAGCTCTTGGTTTTCGATAATTTATATGTTACTAACTGAATGTTGGACCACTAATGCTAATTATAATGAAGCACATAATAGAAATGAATCATGTTGTGTAAAAAAGTAAAGGGTAATGGTCTGATATTTTATATAAAGATAAATATATGTATACATATATGTGTGGTCGATGTGTAAGTATATTGTAATACTCTATATGAGTTCTACAATAATAATAATAATAATAATAATATAATAATGTTAAAAAAAAGATAAACTGTTAATGTATTGTGACTGACCGTGATCATCCGTCTGTACATATGTATAACTATGATAGATATATGATTGTACACATGACCGGACTGTATACCAGATTAGTGCCATATGCTAGGTTATATATCTTGACGTTACTTTTTTCTTTTATCATGATATCCGTTATATATCGTTCACAGCTTTATTCTTGATATTGATAATTTTTGTTATCTTTTATACATTAACATATTGTTATTGCTTACATTGTTATTATGCACGAACACCTTCCTCTTTACACACACACTCATTAGGTCGCTTCTGACGACCCTGGATTCGCATGTCCAGGGTATTGGAGATCTTCTTATATTATTCAGGTGTTCGTATGATCGTACGCGTTATGAGGAGCTGGAGTCTCTCTTTTCTTATTTTAGGTATTCTTACTCTTTTGTTCATGTTATTTTCCTGATTCTATCTATATCGTATCCTGTTGCCATTTTTTTTTTATATTCATCTGCTGTCATTGTGTTAGATATTTATATGTCATATTGCAGTGATATTGATATATCATAGTAGATTTTATAACTTGTTCAGGTTACTTTAGCCTTAGCGTGTATGCGTGGGGTATTTTCCTCGCCAACCTTCGTCACGACCCCATTTCGCATATTTTGGGAAGCGGGGCGTGACAGGGTTTTCTTGGCATCAGAGCCAGGTTTTATCTAGGGTGTATAATTAAGTTAATAGCCAAGCTTTTACCGATAATGTTAAAAATCATACATTCCAGCTACAAGTACAATAATGTTTAAAGTGTATTTGAAACCTATTTATATATATCTACTAGTTTCGTAACGAAGCATTCTATACCCTTTTATGATATGGATACCCCATGGGAGATTAGTACGGGGAATGGGATTATAACCACTAGTAGAGTATACAGATCTTGTCCTGTAGTGATTTGTTGAAGGGAATTCAGTGCAGACCTGTTTATGATAAACACTGGTGGATACAATATAATCTTGGACATGACATGGCTTAGCAAGTATCATGCGGTAATTGATTGTTGGAATAAGGGTGTAATATTCTGAATTTCGCATCAACTAGAGTTTCAGTTTGTTGGAAACTTAGGGCATCCAGGCAGAATCATCAAGGAGATTGCATCATCACAGAAGCTAAGGAGATGCCAAAGCCAGTGGTGGAAGAATTGTTAGATGTATTCCCAGAAGAGTTACCCAGATTGCCGCCAGATCGAGTCCTGGAGTTTTCCATAGATGCCATTCTGGGTACAGCCCCAATCTCTAAGGCACCGTATCGGATGGCACCCGTAGAACTTGCAGAGCTAAAGAAACAGTTGCAAGAGTACTCAGACAAAGGATTTATCAGACCTAGTGTTTCACTTTAGGGAGCCCCGGTGTTGTTGGTGAAGAAGAAAGATGGTAGCGGGAGGATGTGCATTGACTATCGTGAATTGAACAAGGTCACTATCAAGAACAAATATCCTTTGTCAGGATTGATGACCTATTCGATCAACTTTGTGCAGCTAAGGTGTTCTCAAAGTTGGACATCCATTCTGGATATCATCAACTGAAGGTGAAGAAGGAAGACATTCCGAAAATAGCTCTTAGGACTCGTATGGTCATTACGAGTTCCTAGTCATGCCATTTGGAGTGACCAATGCCACAGCAATTTTTATAGACTTGATGAATCGGGTATTCTCTTCATTTCTGGATAAATTTGAAGTAATATTCATAGATGATATCCTGATTTATTCTAAGATGAAGAAGAGCATGCAGAGCACTTGAGGTTTGTGTTGCAGACCCTTCGATGGGAGAAGCTCTACGCCAAACTGAGCAAATGTGAGTTCTGGCTTAAGAGTGTAGCATTTCTGGGTCATACTGTTTCCGGTGAAGGCATCACGGTGGATCCCAGTAAGGTTCAGGCAGTGAAGGATTAGCCCGTCCCGAAGTCGTCAACAGAGATCAGAAGTTTTCTAGGACTGGCTGGATATTACCAGAGGTTTGTGCAGGATTTCTCAAGGATTGCAGGGCCTCTAACCAAGCTTACTCAGAAGGGAATAAAATATGTATGGACTGTGGAGTGTGCTGCTGCTTTTGAAAAGTTAAAGAACAGATTGATCACGGCCTCAGTCTTGAAGATGCCTAACGGGATTGGAGGTATGGTCATATACAGTGAAGCGTCAAGGCGAGGTTTGGGGTGTGTGCTAATGCAGCATGATCATGTGATAACTTATGTGTCTAGATAGCTTAAGTGACATGAGAAGAATTATCCTACACATGATCTAGAACTGGCAGCGGTCATTTTTGTCTTAAAGATTTGGAGGCACTATCTGTTGGGAGATCAAGTGTTGATATACACTGATCACAAGAGTTTGAAGTTTATCTTCACTCAAAAGGAGCTAAACATGAGGCAAAGGAGATAGTTAGAGTTGATGGTTGATTACGATATTGATCTACAATATCACCCTGAAAAGATCAATGTAGTACCTGATGCCTTGAGCAGAAAGCCTGAAGCTTCTATGGCAATGCAGATCACTCAACAGAAGGAATTATTTGAGGAGATGAGACGGATGGACCTGATGGTGATACGAAGGGCAATATCTCCCGACAATTTAATGGCTATGCAGATTCAACCAACCCTATTGGAGAAGATCAGGGAAGCTCAGGGCAGAGACCCCAAGTTGCTGGAATTTAGGGAGCAAGTGAAAGCTGGATTGAGGTCAGACATGCAGATCCATGTAGATGGAACGCTCCGTTTCGGCAACAGAATTTATGTCGGGGGAGAGGTTCGACAAGAAGTGTTAGCTGAAGCCCATAGTTCGACTTACTCCATACATCAAGGGGGGATGAAGATGTAACAAGACCTGAAGCAACGGTTCTGGCAGCATGGAATGAAAAGGGAGATTGCTCGGTATGTGACAAAGTGCCTGGTATGCCAGCAAGTGAAGGCAGAACATCATAGGATGGCTGGGCTTCTTCAACCTCTACCAATTCTGAAATGGAAGTAGGAGCACATCACTATGGACTTTGTCACTGCCTTACCTCGCAGCTAGAAGGGTAAGAATGCAGTGTGGATTATAGTGGACCGCCTCACGAAGTCAGCACACTTCATTCCTTTCAGACTGGGTTAGTCTACCGAGTTGTTAGCGGAGAAGTACATGCAGGAGGTATTGAGACTTCATGGCGTGTCAGTTAGCATAGTGTCCGACAGGGACACTAGATTCTTGTCCCACTTTTGGAGGAGTCTACAGGAAAGTTTGGGAACACGCTTGAAGTTTACCACATCATACCATCCGCAGACTGATGGGAATCAAAGCGGACGATCCAGATTCTCGAAGACATGTTGAGGGCTTGCATGCTAGACTTCAAGGGGTCTTGGGAAGGCCATCTGCATTTGGCAGAGTTTGCCTATAACAACAGCTACTAGGCCAGTATCAAGATGGCGCCTTTTGAAGCTTTGTATGGAAGAAAATGCAGGTCTCCTTTATGCTGGGACGATATTGGTGACCAGAGACTACTGGGACCAGAGATCATAACTCAGACGGTGGAGAAAGTTAAGATTATCTGAGAGCGCCTCAAGGCAGCTCAGGATAGATAGAAGAAATGGACAGATTTGGACAGAAGGCCACTCGAGTTTGAATTTGGAGATAAAGTATTCTTAAACATATCTCCAACGAGGGAAGTAATCAGATTTGGCAACAGAGGGAAGCTAAGTCCCAGGTTTATAGGACTTTTTGAGATTTTGGAGCGAGTGGGAGCGGTGGCTTATAGGCTGGCGTTGCCCCCATCGTTAGATGGCGCGCATGACGTCTTTTATGTTTCTCAGCTGAGGAGGTATATTCGAGATGATAGTCATGTGGTGGATCATTCTGAGTTAGAACTTAGGCCGGACCTATCCTACACCGAGAGGCCTATGGTTATCCTAGACCGGACTACCAAGGAATTGAAGAAGCAGACCATTCCACTTGTTCTGGTATCTTAGGGCAATCGACTCCCAGGAGAAGCAACATGGGAGCGGGAGGATGTCATCCGCAGTAGCTATCCTCACCTTTTTCAGGATGATTAGGGAAAAAAATTTCCCCGCCTAAGTTTAAATTTCGAGGACGAAATTTTCTTATCAGGTGGGTAGATTGTAATACTCTATATGAGTTCTACCATAATAATAATAATAATAATATTAAAAAAATGATAAACTGTTAATGTATTGTGACTGACCGTGATCACCCGTCTGTACATATGTATAACTATGATAGATATATGATTGTACACATGACTGGACTGTATACCAGATTAGTGCCATATGCTAGGTTATATATCTTAACATTACTTGTTTTCTTTTATCATGATATCCGTTATATATCGTTCACAACTTTATTCTTGATATTGATTTAATTTTGTTATCTTTTATTTATTAACATATTGTTATTGCTTATATTGTTATTATACACGAACACCTTCCTCTTTACACACACACACACACTCATTAGGTCGCTTCTGACGACCCTAGATTCGCATATCCAGGGTATTGGACATCTTCTTATATTATTCAGGTGTTCGTGTGATCGTACGTGTTACGAGGAGCTGGAGTCTCTCTTTTCTTATTTTAGGTATTCTTATTCTTTTATTCATATTATTTTCCTGATTCTATCTATTTCGCATCCTGTTGCCATTTCTTTCTTATATTCATCTGCTATCATTGTGTTAGATATTTATATGTCATATTGCAGTGATATTGATATATAATAGTAGATTTTATAAGTTGTTCAGGTTACTTTAGGCTTAGCGTGTATGTGTAGGGTATTTTTCTCGCCGACCTTCGTCACGACTCCATTTCTGCGTATTTTAGGAAGCGGGGCGTGACATATATGATTGATTGTATTTGATGCTTGAATATCATAAATTGTGGATGTTTACATGATAATCAAAGGTGTATGGATTCAGAAATGTGGTTGTTTCATTTAGTCATAAAAGTAGGGGCCGGGCGGGAGCCGGTGGGTATGAAGACGGGTATAAAATGTGCATTGTGATATGAAAAAAAGGGTTGGGCAGGAGTCGGTGGGTACGAAGACGGGGTATGAGACTGTACATATGATACAGAGTAAACAAGTTATTTAATTAATATGATTGGTACTGTATGCTTGTCGTTGATGCAGGACTGTGAACTTTACTTTATTATAAGAGATAAAGAAATATAATGTGATGTGTGAATGTGTAAGGGTTAATCCATGAAATACTTGAAATGTGATCTAATTGTATGATGTACAAGTATGTTTGTGATATATGTATTATCTGGATGTATAAACTATGCTATGATTTAGTTATTGTGATTGAGTACCACCGTGTGCAGTATATAAGATACGTGTGTGATACGCATTATGTATACATAAGATGAACTTGGTAATAAACTATAAATAACTGTCAATATATGTAATATATGAGAAAGTAATTCAAGAAAGTTAAAAAGAATCAATAACTAAAAGAGTTAAATCGTTCTGCAGAATATGAAGATAGTTGCTTTGATTGTTTATTTATGACATGTTGTCAATTTCCCGTTTTCTTATTTATCCATACTTGCCACTGATATTGAAGAAATTCATGCTTCTTATTAGATATGTATATCATTTCTTGATTTTCCTTTTGACTCTACTCACTGAGCTGTTGAGCTCACCCCCTTTCATTTTTATTTTTTTTAGATTACAGCGAGGCGGAGGCCCAGCTTATGGCTTTGAGCGTTTTATTGGAAATTTCTGTTAAAAGTAAATGTATTAAAGATGTAATTATATGTTATTATTTATAAAATCTATTGTTTATGCTCATAACCTGATTTGATATGTTAACTTGCACCATGTATTGGAGCTACACGATGGATTTGCATAGAGATGAGTTTCGTGATGTTCATGATAAGTTGAAGTTATAAATAATTTTATGTTATATTGTAGACGCCGAGTGGGGTACTCTCGAGCATATATTTATGGTGTACTTTGGTAGCCGAGATTATTTATTCGATGGGTGAATTGTGAATTGAGTATGCAGGTAACTGATAATTGTTAGATGATATTACATGATGGTTGAATTTTTGAGTATGGACATTATTTAATGATAAGAAGGCCGATGTTGGTTGAAACTATGTATGTATATATTTTATATATCAGGTCAGAGAAGTATATACAACAAAATGCTACCAAATATTTTAAGAAACTGGATATGGTTAAGATTATTAAGTGATTCAAGAGGATTATTATGCTAATTGAGGATATAAAAAAATCTGGGACTGTTACAACACGTTAAGGGTAGTTTGGTGATTTTATAACTTGTACCTCTAGTTTTCTCTATAAAAGAAGATGTGTCGTCATTAGGGTTATGTGTGTGTACCATTATAAATATATAGCGGCTGGCGGGTTCTCTCTTCTTCTCCTGTAAGATCTCTGATAATATAGTGGATTTTATAAGGACTTGGAGTATTGTCCCAAAAGACTATCCTTTCTAAGTGGAGTTTCCCAAATTCTTATATACTTAAGACCATCCACATGTTTAGCAAATGTGGGACTATTTGTTCAAACCCAATTCAAGAACCCCCTCAAACAAAGAGTCTCTCTCTGTAAGCTCAATCTTCACACCTGGAAGATCATATGCTCCATCGAGCACGTCTTACGTGAAGCACCACTGCAGCCTGTTACTCCTCTTCGCCGCGTTGGAGACATACGCTTTACATGAAGCAGGAGCACTGCTGCCAAATCCTCGAGAACCCAACTAGCTTTACAGGAGCATACTGCGCCCCTTTTGTGCCCTAGGGGGATCGAACGCCACCCACACACAAGACTAAGTTCAGGGTATGGCTCTGATACCATTTGTAAAGACATGGGAAACCATCCCAAAGGACTAGTCTTCAAGGTGAAATTGTCCAAATTTTTATATACCCAAGACCATCCCCATGTCTAGCCGATGTGGGACTATCTATTCGAAACCAATTCAACAGATTTTTGTGCGGCTCTGTAATTTTTCCGATTTAGGTTTTTCACGTAAAATTCTAGTGTTTTTAATTGTGTATTTGATATGTGATCTTTCTTCTTCCTACTCCATTTCTCAACAACACCGAATAGATAGTATATGAGTTCCTCTCATTTCAGCATCATTGTATAATTGAGTTGCCATGAATAAAAATAAAAAGAAGAGAGAAAAAACAAATAGTATATGTACATGTCGATATGTGATATTAGCATGTACACTTGTGTAACAGACTACCTAATTTTCTTCTAATCTGATCATCTAATACAAATCTATTTATCTCTTCTCCATGGGTAATGACTCAATCTTGTCATAATTAATCTGACCAAATTATTTATAATTGTTTTTAAAGAAAAAAAGGAGGGCAATAAACCTATTCAACATATGTATAAACCAAAAGTATATTGTTTCACAGCTATACCAAATAAGTTGGAGTAACTTTACCTTCAAATTTATGGAGGATTTGGAATATCTTCCCAGATCCCCGAAAAGCTTGAAGGTGAGAATAGAACATAGTTATCAATGCAACATAAACCAAGCTGAAAAAGGTAAAACCAGCTTCCCATAGTAAAAACCAACGAAAAGTAATATCACCAAAAATAGTCCATCTGATCGTTACCTACTCTTCACTAGTTCTTTTTCAATTAATCATATTTTCTCTAATCAATTTTACAATAAAACCGCTCCCAATATGAGTGACTCTTTAGTTTTAGCATAACATTTCTTTCGTCATTATTTTAATTTTCAAACAAAGACTGGCATAGTCCGATACTTGACTCTCAAACCTCTCCTAACACAACTCCACGCTTTGTTTTACCTGAATTACTTCACCTAATCACTTCTAATCCTTTCTAATATCCAAATACTTGACAAATAAGCAGGGCTCGTATTAAGCAATCAATAATGCAATTTCACTTAGCATCTCATTATGTTTGTCTTTTGCTATAGGTAAATTCCTAAAGAATCAATTCACGCATGAAAATATGGAGTAGGTATAATCAAATCTCAGAAAGCAATTACAAACATGCAAAGTTTACGTGAAAAACCTGAAAGGAAAAAATCACGAGGAGAGAGAGAGAGAGAGAGAGAAGAATTCTACTATAATAATGGTGATTAAAAGTGGGCTTATGGTGTGTAAGGGTTTCGGGATTCAATTACTACTCTCTTCCATGTTGTGAGGGATTTTTTTTTTTACAGATCATATCAAAAAAGATAAGGTTAGGAAGTCCCGCTCAGTTAAATAACTAAGTTCTTATCTTGATGGCGGTTGAGCTGAACACCTGATTCGAATCGAAATAGGGGAGGATCTATCTCTATCTGGTGGTCCCTGCCTTGCTATAGATAAGGATGAACTATTCTCGAGGGGTAACTGTCTCGTTTGGATGCTGATTAGGCTTAAAGATAGAGATTGTCCATAACCATATTTATCTCTTCTTCTAGCCACCTATCCCGCTTGAAATTCAAATTTGGCGAAGACTTTGAATTAGTGTTCTGGAAGTGGCCACATATCGCCCATCCCTTAGAGGCTGGATTGACACATGTCATGGTCTCGGATGGGTAAAAAAGTGGCCACAAGAGATGCCTCCTCTGCTCTCTTCTCTTTGAAATAAGTTGGAAACTTCCCTCGGGGTTACAAGTTCTCAAAACTCTGATAGTGAGAGGAGCAGATAGTAATTTGGGTTTGGACACGTGGCGATTGCCGTCGCTTCAAGTTTCATCTTGTAGTGGCGTGTGTCGCTCTGTAGGCTGGCATAGCCTTAAATGTGTGTCATATTCACTGCAATATCGATCAGGTCATTGTTGGTTTTATAGAACGTGACATTCGAGATGGGTATCACATATCTGGAGTGCTGGTTTCTGATCTAACCTACCGTAACATGCGTAAGGCCCCTATTGAGAGACAATTTTTTCCCCTAGGGTTTAAGAAAGCAACCATTTGGGGCTTAGGCATTTTCCAAATTTCATTGTCTCCTACTTCTTTCTTTCCATCTTCTGATCTTCTGGTTCTCAGATCTCAGTTGTTTTCTTATTTCTGCCATAATGAAGAAGGGAGAGAAATCTGCTACGATCAGCGGTGCGGACAAAGGAAAGGCCACGGTGGAGGAGAATAGAGCTTCCCATCGTACCAGGATCAGATGAACTTTGATTCAAAAACCTCTAAGCTCTGCGATCAGGAGGCGATATATAAATACTTGGCCAGGTATGGCTTTTGATTGAATCCGAGGATAAAAATTGAGTTTGGCCCCTACGGTGTTGACATTTTCTTAGCCCCGCCTAATGAGGAAGGTGTATATATGCAACCCCAGACTCTAACACTGGGGCTAAGGCTGCCAATGATGAGGTTCGTTCGCAACGTTTTGATTTTTTTACAAAGTCGTCCCCTCTCAGTTGTCGGTGGTGACCTGTTGTACGATACTAGGGTTCGAGGCTTATATGATTTGTACGCTCCCAAGGCATGCCAGTTCGAGGTCTTCAGCGCTGCGTATTTGCAAAAGAAGACCACTCAAGGAGAGCGCTACTTTTCCCCCATAGTGGGTTGAAAAAGTTATTGTCAACATGGTCAACAACGACCATGGAATGTTGGATACCGTGGTTCGAGTGATAGGTCCGTGGGAGGCTGAATTGAAAAAAGAGCACCGAGCAGTCCCAGTCGCCTGAAACTTAGACTCCAGCTCTCATGGGGGGACTTTGCCTACTGCTGATGTTGAGGCGAAGTTGAGGGCATTGACAGTCATTTACTACAACAACCGCAACTAGAGTTGGCAGCTAGACCCAAACAGGCATCCTGAACTCCCAGTCATCCCGAAAGGTGCCATCTTTAGGCAAGATCTAGCCTAGCTCTGAGCTTGAGGAACCTGCTCGGGAGGGAATCCTTCCAACCATCGATCTGGACAGTCGAGGGTCTCAGGACGGATGGTTCCTACTAAAGGGAAGAGGGCTCACGCCTAGTCTTCACGTGTTTCACACCCTGTGATATATTCATACTTTCTTTAATTTTCTATTAGTAGGGATTATTTATCAACTCTTGATTTCCTCCTGCAGAAGAAGCTTCGGGTCCTGTTCGATGAGTCTGTCAATGAGGGGATGGCGGACTTGTTCAAAGACACAATCTGTCCTCTGTCCACCGTTATAGAGCGGTCCTCTAAGTTTGAGGATGCTCAGGTTAGATTCTCAGACTGCGTGGATGGTGTTCGAGGGGATTTACCTATTATCAAAACCGCTACAGAGGTTGTGGATACAGCCCTAGAGATGTTTGTGGGGCCTCCTACAATTAAGTTGCTCCCCGAGAGTGGGATTGAGACAACAACGCCCTCCACTTCGGACGATGTTAGGCTTCCGTCTTTTCATAGCCTTGAGAGGGTGGACATTGCTGAGTATCCTCAGGCTGTGGAGGACGTGAGAGTAGCTGATGGTGTCGGCTCCTCGGAAACACCACATAGTGCCAAGAACGGTCCTCAGGATGAACTGTTGCTGATCTGAAACTAAGATTGTTCTTCGGACAGTGAAGTCACGACTCGCTCGAGCCGAGAAGAGGAGGTGGCGCAACTTAGGGGGGGAGATAGAGAAGAAGGGGATGGAGTTGTTGAAGAGGGACTCTAGGCTATAACAGAAGGAGTCTGCACTGCTGGAGGTTCAATAAGAACTTGAGGAGATGCGATAGCGTGTAGAGAAGGTAGAGGCTGCTCTGAGGTCAGAGTGGGATGCTTTCGAGGAGGCGAGGGAGTGCCTCAATGATGACTTAAATCAGGTGCAGATTGCCCTCGAAGAGGCTGAAGTGCGTGAGCACGAGGCTATAGCCAATTGTCAACATGCGCTGAAGGTCTTCAAATTCAAGAAATATAAATAGGGGTATGAAGATAGGAAGCGTGGGGTGTCCCCGAGGTACTCGCTTGAGATTGGATCCTTTCTTAGGTGTGAAGGCCAGGATCCTCCTGAAAGCATCGTTGCCCCTGCTACCGTGGTGGGGAGCTCTCTGAATGCTCCATCTAGTGACACTGCACCCCTGATAACAAGCTCTCTACCAACTACTCCCAATGCTAGGTGGGTCACTCGGGCTTTACCCACTATAGTGGAGGAGGCCTCTTTGAACTTCGTCAAGTGATGCCGCTCCCCCGGCAATGAGCTCTCCGCCAACTACTCCGACATAGGGCGGGTGGCCCGGGCTAACCCCCGGGAAGCTGCTCTTCTGGCTCTTGCTTTCGAGGTATCTTACAAAGTCAAAGTGAGTGTTTGAGAGTTTGCCTCGTTTGATTTTTCTACCATCATTTGTAAAGATCTGATGCAATATATTGGATGGAAATAGTTAAATCTTTAGCTTTCACCTTTTTTTGAATGTCTTATTCCCTTTATGTTTCAAAGTTGTTATGGATGCTAGTTCAACGGTCTCTTTTTGTCCAGCTTCTGACTCCGTGATTCATAATCAGAGGGGGCCTCGAAGCTGAGGATGTCCCCTACCCGCATAGGCTTTGACGAGGTTGGCGCTTCGGGAAAGGAGCCGCCCGAGCAGATCAAAGGCTCTGGCCCCGTTGGAGAGATAAAAAGGTGAAAATAGATCTGGATCATGAGTCTGGATCATTGTTAGACTCCTTGAATGTCTGACGGAAGAAGGTTGTCGTGGGGGGCTCTCAGGTATTCTTGGATTTTCTTGCCATGTAGAGCTCAAACTGCTCGATCTCTTAACCTCTCAACTGGATTACGAGTTAGTTACTTATAATACGACAGTGGAAGGTTTTAGGGAAAATGTAGATGAAGTCCTTTAGGAAAGGTGAAAGTTGTTTGAGGCGAGTGCTAAGTTGAGAGAGGAGAGGTAGATCTTGAAGATAAATTCCTGAGCTGGCTTTTGGAGCTACAAAAGGCGTGGGAGGAGGTGTCTAATCTCCTTGAAGGTGAATTCAGCCTAATTGGAGATCTCTTCTCTTCGGAAGCAGATTGATAGGGGGTGTACAGAGAAGCTGGCGCTCGAGCACGAAGTTCGCGTGCTGTGAGGTAACTTGGAAAGTCGTGACAAGAATGTGGAGGAGTTGAGGGCCAAGATTTCACGTCAATCAGATTGCTATAATGATCTTTGGAGCGCTCATGGGATGTCGCTTGAGGAGATGCAGATGTTGTGCTCTCATGTTATAGTCCTTAGATTTGGCATCCAGGTGGAGAGCGCCGGAGGATGGTTCGATGGCGCGAACCGTGACCCCGAGGGTCCTAGTTCCTAGCTCGAGCATTCGGGTCATCAGCCCGAGAGGTCAACCGATCATGTTGAAAGTTCTGACAGCTAGTATAAGAGATCTCGAAGTTGGTCTGCGGATCGAGGCAGGGGATGTAGGCGGCGATAAATGGGGCTTACCCACTTTTCGTGTGAACGAGTATGATAAAGAGATTTGTCCTTTTCTACTTTGAGTGTTAAACTGCTGCTTTTGATGCTCTTACGTGATGCCTTGTGTTTTTGCTTGTTTGTCAAGGGTTGTCATGGTAGGACGCTTACAGGTTGTTAACTCACTTTGAGTAGCCGTCAAGGTGAACACCTGTCTAGGCTGACTCTGAGCAGTCGTAGTGGGCGAGCCTCAATCTTTTAGGGGAGTCCCTGAGAAATAGCAGCGGGAACTATTTTTTCATTATAGCCGTTGATCGGGGGAAACTGCGCACAAAAAGTATATGTTTTGAAATTGATATTTAAAGTGTGGATGCTTTGGCTTCCTCGATACTTCTGTTATAGCATAGAGGCTAAAACGAGTCGAATCCATAAGGACGGGAGGTGATAGAAGCTTTACCGGTTGATTCACATATGTGTTAAAAGTTCTTCAATGTTTGAAAGAATGAAAACAAAACTGAACAAAAGATGAAAGAGAAGTACGGTGAGACACAAAGAAGTGGGAAACATAGAAAAGAATATATTTATAATTTTTGTGGTATTTCTAAAACAAAGTGAAATGAAATGAAACTCATGACTGCTAACTACTAATGGCTCCACTAACAAGCTAACCTCTTAGTGATAGTTGCCTCACATGTATCCTTAACCATCACTAGTCCTTAGTTCAAGAGCTTTTCAAAGCATGACCCATATGTTAACTCATCACATCCAAACTCAATAAAATAAGAGCAAGCTACACTTAAACCATCAAAACTAAACAAGAGTAAGCATGGAGTAAAGTAATGTTAGCTTGTTAGAGAGTTAGGATGTTAGACTGTTAGATCCACCATCATGAGCCATCAATGGCTCTTACAAGAGCAAGGCCAAGTAGAGGCTATTAGATTCATGTGGATTATTAAGAAGTTAGCAAGTTAGTGGTTAGTAGTTAGTTGTCATGAGAGAAAATTAGCTAAACATGTAAAAGGAGTTAGAGAGAAGAAAATAAAGAGAGGTAAAGAGAGAAGAGAAACTTTCATACATTGTCACCTTCTATTACAAGAACTCTTACTTTCCAACCATATACCACACTCTCTCCTATTACAAGATCTATAAGAAATGAAAATTACAAAGAAAGAAGAAGAACTAACCTAAACTAAACTATCCTAAACTACAGCATGGAAGGAAAACTACACTACTCTCTGTATTCCCATCTTCAGAACCCGAGGGAGTATTTATAGGCACCAGGCAAAGGGGGCCAGGGGGACAACACCTGGCCCGAAGTACGGGCGTGGCCACACCCATATGGCCACGAAAATGCTGCTGCGCGCCACTCGTTTGTCCCCCTATCGGTTGCATGTTTCGATTTCTGGTTTTGGGCCCCTGATTTTGACGAAACTGCTCTCCAAAGTCAATGGCTATATTATAGGCCTTTAATCACCCATTAAATGGTGATTTAGGGCCTTCTTCTTCATTACACACCATGAATCTAGAAACATACAAGAGAGGTATTATTAGCAGAATTTAATATGAAATAAATGTGAAGATGTGGTATGAAATATGTAGTTTTAGAGACTAATCACACCCTACACTTATCTTTTGCTCGTCCTGAGCAAAACAAAAAACTAAGAAAATTATTACACCACTTTCGCAGGTGACGCGATTGCACTGAGCATGTGCAATAAGCCGTTAAACCTCTAGGTTTCCCCTAGAGGAGGAGTTTTGTCTCCTGAGGGTTTTTAGCGGATTCACCCACAAAATTCATAAAGAAAGAAATCAAATGTTAATATTTTGAAAACGATTTTGAAATAGAGAAAAGTATTAAAATGTTTTTGCAAAAATATAAGTGATCCAAGGTCATAGGTTAACCAGAAATTATTTTTCTTTAAACTAAGTCAAATATAAAATCTTGTTATAAATTAAATGTAAGAATTTAAAATTGAATTGATTCTTTGATTTTTCATAAACCTCTTAGAAAATATGCACTTTTTGAGCTGTGAAGATTTTTGGGATATCGACTCAAATATTAATGCCTTTGATTTGTGTATATTTATATATTTTTCTTTTTTTCTTCCCTTAATTTTCTTAGGCTTTCTTATTTACCCGAGTAGTGAGCTTTTAACCGGTGACTCCCAAACCAGATGATCTTAGGGTAGCAGATGAGAAAATATGCCTCAGGCTTAAGGATTCGAGTAAATAAGGCCACAAAACTAAAGAGGATTATTTTGATTTTGTCCATATTTAGGCGTGAATAATCATGCTTCCTGAGACATAATTACCCAGCTTCAATAAGTGGTTTTTATTATCATTTTTTAATTATTTTCATATGGCATTTTCAGTCTTTGTTTCAATCTCAAAAAAATTTATAAGTGTGAAGTGCATAAATCTAAGGAAAAAATTCAAGATTAAATTATCTTTTCAATCTTACTTTCTTATCCTAAAATTTAAACAAGATCTATTATTTTGACTTGGTTTAAAATTTCATAATTTTAGGTCTTCCTAATTCCTAAGATAATATTAATTTTCTTAAAACTAAATCAAAACTATTTCTCTTATTTCAAAAAGTTTGTAAAAAGAAAAGAAAAGGGTTTTTATACAAAAGAAAATTTTAAAAAGTTCCTAAAAAGAAGTGTAAGAGAAAGAAAATTAAAACTATCCTATGTTAGTAAACTCTCCCCCACACTTATCTTATGCATTGTCCTCAATGTATCATGAATGTGTATGTACATGAAACAAATGAGAAGGGAAAGAAAATTATCTCATTGTGGTGGCTCTATTGGTGGTCTAATTGGTCCACGAAATGCGACCCAATTAAGATAATGTGGATCTTGAAGGAACCCACCAGTGACCTCGCTAATACGACCCAGTAAAATGTTGGAGAACTGTATGATCTTATTGAAAAAATTACCCCTATCCAATTTCTAATTTTTAAAAATAATTACTGAGTCATTTTCTTCAACATCCTTGTCCAACAATGAAGTGTGATTTTGAGAGATGATTGATTTGGATTCAAATGGAACAGGAATAAAGCTGATACCGACTTGGGAATTAGATTCAGAATAAGTCGAGAGTCTACAATGAGAGTCGAAATTGGTTAAAAAATCGGGTCCAAACCAAAGAATTGATGTTCACACACTTTCCTCATCAATGAAGTGTGATCAAAGATATTGGTGATTCAATTTCATAGTGTACTGGTACAGGATTCAATGTTAACTCAGGAATAGAGAAGAAATCTGATAAAGATACCAGAATTATTATTGAATCAAAAAGTGAAATGGAATCACCAACTTAAGGTTCATGATCACTTTCAAGCTTAAGTTCAATTTCAGATAAAGGATAACTTGCCAAAATGTCAAGGTGGTTTTCAAAATTTTGGGTAAGTTCAAATGGATGTAATGAAATTGAATCTTGATTTTCATCCACGGAAGGAATGTGAATGGGTGAAATGATCGATTCAAGTTCAGGAATGATGGGAATCAAAACTGGCTCATGAACGTTACTTAGTTTAGGTAATACTACAGGAGTCGATATTAATTCAAAGATTGGACTCAAATTGCTAAATTGAAGCTCAGGTTCACATTCATCTTCAAGTTCAATTTCAGGAATTGCATAACTTGTCAAACTATCAAGAATTTGATGTTGGTCAAGCTCAGGTTGGTATGATGAAATTGAAGCTGAATTTTCAAAATGACATGATTTGTGAGTCATTTGAACATCTGATGGATATGTGAACTTATTCATATTTTGTATTATTCGCTCGGTCCCTTGCACGAATTCCATAGTCTTTTCCCACAATGATTTTCCTTTGAGTCATTCTAGAAAAGAACTACATGAATTTTAGAAATTTTGTGGACATGATGAGGCTTCCATTTTTCAATGATTTTCCTTTGAGTTGTTCTGGAAAAGAACTACATGAATTTTAGAAATTTTGTGGATGATGAGGTTACCATTTTTTTCAAATTGTTTTTGGGCCTCTATCACTTCTTCCAAACTCCTTTCCAATGATGATTTTTCTTCAAATGGTGGTTCAGGAAAAGGAGTATATGAATAAAAATCGGAGAATGAATATTGTCAAAATTATGGACAAGATGGTTGAAAATTTTACTTGGGGTAGGTGAATCTCTATTGACTCTGTGAAGAGTTGAAATTATTTTAAAAATTGTGGTCATAAGATTAGAGGCATGGGTCATGTTGAGTCGAATAATCCCAATCTGACCTATATGATTGGTTTATGTTGTAAATATCCGGGTTGAAGTTATCCGAGTCAAATGAGGTCGGGGTGAAACATGGATTCATATTAGGATTGAGAAAATTATTGTTGTTGAAATTCATTTCAAAATATACAAAAATGAAAACAAACAAATAAATAAACAAACAAACAAAGATAAAGAAAAATAAAACAAGCCTATGCTAGGTTGACTTAGATCTAGACGACTCCAACTGGTTTAGACTTTCCACGGGGGGTACATTATCAGAATCTGACCACAAGTTAATCAGCCAGGTAGGGGTAAGATCAGTGGGAGGTATCCGTGCCGGAGCAATAGTCTAATTATGCCGAACCACTGTTCTTCGAGGTTTCGCCTCTCAATCCCCAACCTTAGACACCGATTTGACAAGAGTCAAAATCTAACAACTTTGCCCTTAGGTCAATCTCCTAAATGAGTCCGAGATGACCCTAGGGGCCAACGTCTAGCAAGTTTTATTATGGGTTCTGTGAGTGGGGAGGTGATTTTTGGGCTAAGGGAGGGTAATGACTTTCCCACCTTATATTGTATTGGGTTTTGTCCTTAAGTTAAATTCGTGCAGTGTGCAATATAGATAAGAATGAACACACAAAGCAAGTAAACCACCCACGTATTTGTCTTAATTATATGCAATAAATATATACAACTCCGTCAAGATCACAATAACACAAGAATAAAATACAGTATATTGGAAAGAAATTGATACGTGCCTAGATGCAAATGTCTAAACCATTTTAAAGCTTCCAATTTCTATATCTTAGTTCTTAACTATTACAGTGTACAAGTAATATAAATAAAAATTAGCAGCAGAGTATAAGAATATACAAGAATTTACCCAACCACACAAAAGCAAGTGTGGACTTCTGTAATGCTAAAAAATTTGACCTACACACCAAAAACCAAGAAGAAAAGTTAACAAAAACGTGAAATCAAACCGTTCCCATCCCCGACAATGGCGCCAAAATTTGATCGAGGGAAAACCGCACACAAAAAGTGTATGTTTTGAAATTAATATTTAAAGTGTGTGTGCTTTGGCTTCCTCGATACTTCCGTTATAACATAGAGGCTAAAACTAGTCGAATCCACAAGAACGGCAAGCGATAGAAACTTTACCGGTTGATTCACGTGTGTGTTAAAAGTTTTTCAATGTTTGAAAGAATGAAAACAAAAGAAAAAAATGAAAAGAGAAGTACGGTGAGACAGAAAGAAAACCCATGACTACTAACTACTAATGGCTCAACTAACAAGCTAACCTCTTAGTGATAGTCGTCTCACTGTATCCTTGGCCATTACTAGTCCTTGGTTCAATAGCTTTTCAAAGCTTAACCCATATGTTAACTCATCACATCCAAACTCAACAAAGAAAGAGCAAGCTACACTTAAACTATTAAAAATAAACAAGAGTAAGCATGGAGTAAAGTAATGTTAGCTTGTTAGAGAGTTAGGATTTTAGAGTGTTAGATCCATCATCATGAGCCATCAATGGCTTTTGTAAGAGCAAGGCCAAGTAAAGGCATTTGATTCATGTGGATTACCAAGTAAGAAGTTAGCAAGTTAGTAGTTAGTAGTTAGTTGCCATGAGAGAAAATTAGCTAAACATATAAAGGGAGTTAGAGAGAAGAAAATAAAGAGAGGTAAAGAGAGAAACTTTCATAGATTGTCACCTTCTATTATAAGACTCTTTCTTTCTAACCATATACCACTCTCTCTCTTATTGCACACATTTATTGTATTATTCTTTTTACATTTTCACATTTATCATATAATAAATCTGCTAAATTTCTTGTCTTAATTGTCTATTTTGCAGAAGATAATCATAGGGAGAAAGAGGATAAAATCAAATAAATATAAGTTAAATTCAGATTTAACTAGATCTATTTGCTTAACGGAGGATGATCCCAAATTCAATTGGTTAAATTCAGTTTTTGGTGAATCAAGTGGTTAAATCTAAAGATCAACCGAGAATAACGTCAAATACAGAGTCCAAAATCCAAAGGGATAAATTGATAGAGAGAAGATCATCAGATGAGATGAAGCAAATTTGACTCAGATTCTGACTGGATACATTTTAGTATTTGAATCATAACTTTCGCTACTGAAATTTAAATCTAATGATTTAAGATGTTCCGAAAGATAACTTAAAGGGCTACAACTCTTAAGTTGATCCCTATTTCTAATTCTATCATTTGATAAGTTATATTCAACAATCAATATGCCAACAAGTTACAGATCAGAACTGAATATCCACATCAAATCAAGTTTGGAGATAAGGGGAGGATTCAATTCAGAAATATCCAGCTTTCCCTATATTCAAATCGAAGTTTCTTTATCTTCTTTACTCTTGTTTTCGTTTGCTTCCCGCTTTTTTATTTGTGAATCCAAATGACTCCGATAGTCTCAAAGTTGCCTTACCCTTGCGAGTGCCATTGATGGCTTATGGTGATGGATATCTATTTCTATGGTAGTGTAGCTTGCCCCTTTCATTTCATAGTGTAAAACGGGAATGGGGAAGATCATATTTGTCATACTTCGCTTACCTTAAAACAAAGGTACATCGTCGATACGGTCAAAGGTAAGCATGCGCCGAAGAGGTAAATAAGTTTTTTTAGGTTTTAACTTTTTTTCTTTTAACTTTAGTTTAGATCACCAACATCATTATCTCCTAATTCTTTTATCACTCTTTTCAATTTCTTTATATATATCCATCTTTTATTTTCTCCACCTTCTCATTCTACCACTTTCTTTGTAACTTAACTGTAATTCCATTTTTCTCTTTTCATTTAAGAAGCTAAAGAAGAATTTTAACTATTAATTGTAGCATAAAAGAGAACTTACTAAAGAAGCTTCTATCGGCTAGTCCCTCCTTGTGGATCACGACCCGCATAGCCACTTGCTATAGCGGTGGTATTGAGTACTTGCGCTCTTTATTCTAAATATGAAATTTGTATTTTTGTGTGCAGGTAAAAACTCAATTAAATTTTGGCGCCGTTGCCAGAGAGGTACAGTAAGTTATTTTCTTTTTAGATTTACATTTTTGGTTAACTTTCTTCTTTGTTCTTGGTGTACAGATTTAACAACAAGGAATTTTTGCTTCAGTGGACATATAAATGGCCCTGGACTCTGCTCAAGAAAGCAGAGCCCAAAAGCCCTCAGATTTGCTATATTCCTGTGGCGATCTGAGTGAACTACTAACCTGTATTCTTGCAGGTTGGCTGAATTGCAAAGCTAAAATTTTGTAGCAATTTATTTCCTTGTTTATCTCACTATACTTACTTTCTAACCTCAATAGTAAAATGATATTTGTTAAATACTAAAAACGGTTTAGACTTGCATTTAGGCATGTGTCTAATTCGTTTACATTTTATATTACTGTTGAAGAATGCGGGAGAAAAAGGTATGTATGAATAGCATATAGTTTAGGAAACATTCTTGGGTGATATTTGCTTGTGAATATTACTTTTTTATATCTTACACATTTTGTACAATCATTCTTAAGGGCTTGTCCTATAAACAAGATAAGGTGGGGAAGTCATTACCCTCCCTTAGCCCACAAACAATCTCCTCTCACTAACCCAAGCCTAACTAAAACCGAGTAGACGTTGGTCCTAGGGACATCTCGGATGCAAATATGAGACAGACCTAGGGGGAAGTTGATTTGAATTTGACACTTGCCAAATCGGTGTCTAATGTTGGGGATTGAGGGGTGAAATCCCGAAAGCTGGTGGGGTGGCAAAATTATGCAACGGTCCAAAATTTGTAGACGAAAGATTAGTCCGATAACTCCTAATAAATCCTAATCTTCATTATTATCCCAAAAAATTTCGCAGCACCTCCCATAAAGTTTCACATTTTTTTTTATACATAACATAGAACATCAATTTCGGCTCCACGGCCTACTTATTCCAAAAAAAATTTCAGCTCACACTACCTACTTATCATAGGGTATAAATATGTCTCAACCCAAAATTATATTCTCATTACACGTTTCCGTGTCATGTTTCCATCATATTTCCAGAATACATCTTAATGACAAATAACATCAAGGATTTGATCTCCAAACACATCATCATCAAGTACAACTACCAGTCTTAGATCTCAAAATATTACATGCACCATAAGTCCCTAGTCCTAAAATATTACGAAGGACAAGTTACATACAATGAGTGTACCATAAGCATAACAAGTTAGAAAAGTACTTAAAGTAAGCATACATGTGAGATGGTCAGCAAAACAAAGTATGAATAGCATGACGTTTGGCCCATTACTAAATCCTCCAAGCTAAAGCAATCTCTTTCTTTTATCCAAACCTGAAATGAGTGGAAAGAAGGGGTGAGCTCAACGGCTCAGTGAGTAAACTACACAAGCAACTAAATCTGGTAAGATGAAATTTTGTCACAACCATACTCTTAAGGGGTCTATGGAGGTCTTACATGAATTATGATGGTTGCTACTCCTATCATGTGGCCCTCTCCTATCCATTCCATATACTACACATTTATTAGCTAAATGTCTCATCTACCAATTTCTTTTATTAATTCGAACTTTTCTCTCCTAGTACACAACAAGTTCAAGTTCATCAAGATTTTTCCTACACATATATTCTTACGTGCATGCCTTTACCCTCGCCTTGACAAGTAGCTAACTTCATCTAGTTATCCACGACACCTATGAATCCCTTATTACTTAATATCACATTCGGTCAATGATTAGTCTCTAAAACTGCATATTTCATACCACATCTTCACATTTATTTAATATTAAAATCTATTAATAATACCTCTCTTGCATGTTTCTAGGTCCATGGTGTGCAATGAAGAAGAAGACCCTAACTTACTATTTACTTGGTGATTAAAGGCCTACAAAGATAGCCATTGACTTTGGAGGTGATTCTTTCAAAATCAGGGACCCAAAACCCAAAACTGGGACATCCAACCGACAGGAGGACAGGAGAGGACAGCGCAGCAGGCGACGTGCAGCTTACGGCCGTACTATAGCCACGAAAACGTGGCCATAGCCGCGTTTTCGCGGCTCCCTTGTGGAGTCGGCGCCAAGATTTGTTGCACGGCTCCGTACAGTACCCTGGTTCCCCTCTTTTGCCTATAAATGCCCTAGGGTTTTTCCAGAATCGGGAGGAGGAGTTTTTGAGTAGTTTTTAGGTTAGTTTTAGGGTTTACTTTCCATGTTGTACTTTAGGGTAATTTAGTTTAGTTCTTCTTCTTCCTCCTCTCTTGTATTTTTCATTTCTTGTAGATCTTGAAAGGAGAGAGAGTGATACATGTTTGGAATGTAAGAGTGCTTGTAATAGAAGGTGGCGAGTCATGAAAGGTGCTCTCTTTTCCTCTCTTGGTTTTCTATTTAACTCCTTTTACATGTGTAGCTAACTTTTCTCTCATGGCAACTAACTACTAACCGCTAATTGCTAACTTCTTATTTGATAATCCACATGAATCTAATAGCCTCTACTTGGCGTTGCTTTTGCAAGAGCCATTGATGGCTCATGATGATGGATCTAACACTCTAACATCTAAATCTCTAACAAGCTAACGTTACTTTATTTCATGCTTACTCTTATTGGGTTTGATGATTTAAGTGTAGCTTGCACTTGTTGATTGAATCTGGATGTGAAAGATAACATATGAGCCATGCTTTGTAACGCTCTTGAACTAAGGACTAGTGATTACCAAGGATACATGTGAGGCAACTATCACTAAAGGTTAGCATGTTAGTAGAGTCATTAGTAGTTAGTAGCCATGGGTTTTCTTTATCTTTTTACTTTGTTTTAGAAATACTTTCAAAAACCACAAATATCTTATCTTCTATGTTTTCCACTTCTTTCGTACTTCTCTTTTCCATTCTTTGTTTTCCTTTCTTTTCATTCTTTCAAACATTGAAGAACTGTTAACATACACGTGAACATAGCGTGTAAGCTTCTATCGCCTCCCGTCCCTTTGATTTCGACTCATTTTAGCCTCTATATTATAACGGAAGTATCAAGGAAGCCAAAGCACACACACTTTAAATATCAATTTCAAAACATTCTACTTTTGTGCGCGATTTTTTCCCCGATCAAATTTTGGCGCCGTTGCTGGGGATGGGAATGGTTTGATTTCACATTTTTGTTAACATTTCTTCTTTGTTTTTAGTGTGCAGGTTAAAGTTTTAGCATTGCAGAAGTCCACACTTTCTCTTGTGTGGTTGGGTAAATTCTTGTATATTCTTATACTCTGCTGCTAATTTTTGTTTATATTACCTGTACACTGTAAATAAATTTTAAGAACTAAAATACGAAAATTGGATGCTTTAAAACGGTTTAGACATTTGCATCTAGGCACGTGTCAATTTTCATTCCAGTATACTGTATTTTGTTCTTGTATTGTTGTGATCTTGACGGAGGTGTACATATTGCATTGCATATAGTTAGGACAAACACGTAGGTGATTTACTCTCTTTGTGTGTTCATTCTCATCTATATTGCACATTTGCACAAATTAAACTTAGGGCGATACCCAAGACAACATAAGGTGGGGAAGTCATTACCCTCCCTTAGCCCAAAATCACCTCCCTACTCATACAACCCAAGTCTAATAAAAATTGCTAGACGTTGGCCTCTAGGGACATCTCGGACTCATTTAAGAGATTGACCTAAGGGGAAAGTTGTTAGAAGTTGACTCTTAAAAATCGATGCCTAAGGTTGGGGATTGAGAGGCGAAACCTCGAAGAATAGTAGTTTGGCATAATTAGGCCCGTTGCTCCGGCATGGATATCTCCCACTGATCTTGCCCCTACCTGGCCATTAACTCGTGGTCAGCTTCTGACAATATACCCCCCGTGGATAGTCTGACCAGTTAGAAGTCGTCTAGATCTAAGTCAACCCTAGGATAGGCTTGTTTTCCTTTTCTTTTTCTTTATTTATTTGTTTGTTTGTTTGTTTTTTTTGTAATTGTGATATGAATTTCAACAACAATAATTTTTTCAATCCTAATATGAATCCATATATCACCCCGACCTCATTTGACTTGGATAACTCCAATCCGGTTATGTACAACATGAACCAACCATATATGCCGGATTGGGATTATCCTACTCAATATAACCCATATCCCCAATCCTATGACTATAATTTTCAAAATAATTTCCACTCTTCACAGAGTTCATGGGGATTCACCTACCCCGAGTCTAATTTTCAGCCATCTTGTCCACAATTTTCACAATATTCACTCTCCGATTGTGATTCATATACTCCTTTTCCTAAACCACCAATTGAAGAAAAATTATCATTGGAAACGAGTTTAGAAGTAGTGATATGGCCAAAAACAATTTGAAAAAATAGTAGCCTCATCATGTCCACCAAATTTCTGAAATTCATGTAGTTCTTTTCTAGAACGACTCAAAGAAAAATCATTATGGGAAAAAACTATGGAATTTGTATAAGATACCGAGCGCATAATGCAAAATACGATTGACTTCCCATTGTCCATCAAATGTTTGTACGACTCACGAATCATGTCATTTTGAAAATACAGCTTCAATTTCATCATACCAACCTGGACTTGACCAACCTCAACCTCTTGATAGTTTGGCAAGTTATCCATTTCCTGAAATTGAACTTGAAAATGAATGTGAAACTGAGCTTCAAGTTAGCGATTCGAGTCTATTCATTGAATCAATATCGACTCCTATAATGTTACCTAAACTGAGTGACGTTCTTGAGTCAGTTTTGATTCTCATACTTCTTGAACTTGAATTGATCATTTCACCCATTCACATTCCTTCCATGGGCAAAAATCAAGACTCAATTTCATTACATCCATTTGAACTTGCCTAAAATCTTAAAGACCACCTTAACATTCTGGCAAGTTATCCTTTTCCCAAAATTAAACTTGAGCTTGAAAATGATCCTGAACCTCACGTTAGTAATTCCATTTCACTTTTTGGTTTAATAATGACTCTGGTATCTTTACTAGATTTTTTTCTCTATTTCTAGAGTCAACATTGAATCTTGTACTAGTACACCGTGAAATGGAATTACCAATCTCTCATGATCACACTTCATTGCTGGGAAAAATGTGTGAACATCAATTCTTTGGTTTGGACCCTATTTTTGAACCAATTTTGACTCTCATTGTTGACTCTCACTTGATCTGAGTCAAATTCCCGAGTCGGTATCGATTTTTTACTCCTGTTCCATTTGAGTCCAAATCACTCATCTTCTAAAATCACATTTCATTGTTGGACAAGGATGTTGAAGAAAATGACTCAGTAATTATTTTTGAAAATTGAAAATTTAATGGGGATAAGTTTTCCAATAAGACCATTCATTCAATCATTCTTTTACTGGGTCGTATTAGAGAGGTCATTGGTAAGATCCACGATATCTTGATTGGGCAGCAACGCTTGGCCCAGTCAGACCACCATCGAAGCCACCACTATGAGGTAATTTTCCCTTCCCTTCTCATTTGTTTCATGTATATACACATTCACGATGCATTGAGGACAATGCATGAGATAAGTGTGGGGGAGGGTTTACTAACATAGGTAGTTTTAAATTTTTCTTTCTTTTACACTTCTTTTTAGGAACTTTTTAAAATTTTCTTTTGTATAAAAAACTTTTTCTTTTCTTTTCACAAAACTTTTTGAAATAAGATAAATAGTTTTGATTTGTTTTTAAGAAAATTAATATTATCTTAGGAATTAGGAAAACCGAAAATTATGAAATTTTAAACCAAGTCAAAATAATAGATCTTGTTTAAATTTTAGGATAAGGAAGTAAGATTGAAAAGATAATTTGATCTTAAATTTTTGCCTTAGATTTATGCACTTCACACTTACACAATTTTCAGGATTGAAACAAAGACTGATAATGTCATAAAAAAATATATTTAAAAAAAATTTATTATAAAAATCATTTATTGAAGTTGGGTAATTATACCTCAGAAAGCATGATTATTCACACCTAAAGTGATGGACAAAAATAACATAATCCCCTTTAGTTTTGTGGCCTTGTTTACTCGAGTCCTTAAGCCCGAGAGATGTTTACTCATCTGGTGCCCTAAGATCATCTGGTTTGGGAGTCACCGGCTAAAGGCTCGCTACCCGGGTAAATAAGAAAGCTTAAGAAAACTAAGGGAAGAAAAAAGAAAAAAATAAATATACAAAAATCAATAGCATAAAAGTTTGAGTCGATATCCCAAAAACCTTAACTGTTCACAAAGTGCATATTTTTCTAAGAGTTTTATGAAAGATCAAAGAATCAATTCAATTTTAAATTCTTACATTTAATTTATAACAAGATTTTGCATTTTGACTTAGTTTAAGGAGGAATAATTTCTGGTTAACCTATGACCTTGAATCACTTATATTTTAGCAAAAATACTTCAACACTTTTTTCTATTTTAAAAATGTGTTTTCGAAATACTAACATTTGATTTCTTTCTTTATGGATTTTGTGGGTGTAATCCGCTGAAAACCCTCAGGAGACAAAACTCCTCCTCTAGGGGAAACCTAGAGGTTTTATGGCTTGTTGCACATGCTCAGTGCAATCACATCACCTGCGAAAGTGGTATAATAATTTTCTTAGTCCTTTTCTGTTTTGCTCGGGACGAGCAAAAGATAAGTGTGGGGGTGTGATTAGTCTATAAAACTACATATTTCATACCACATCTTCACATTTATTTAATATTAAAATCTGTTAATAATACGTCTCTTGCATGTTTCTAGGTCCATGGTGTGCAATGAAGAAGAAGATCCTAAATAACTATTTAATTGGTGATTAAAGGCCTACAAAGATGGTCATTGACTTTGGAGGTCATTCTGTCAAAATCAGGGACCCAAAATCGAAAACCAGGACATCTAGTCGATAGGGGATAGGAGAGGACAGCGCAGTAGGTAGGCACAGCACGCGGCCGTACTATGGCCGAGAAAACGCAGCCATAGCCGCGTTTCCGCGGCTTCCTTGTGGAGCCGCGCGCTAATATTTGACGCGCGGCTCCGTACAGTAACCTGGTTCCCCCTTTTACCTATAAATACCCTGGGGTTTTCCAAAATCGGGGAGGAGGAGTTTTTGAGTAGTTTTTAGGTTAGTTTTAGGGTTTTCTTTCCATGTTATAGTTTAGTGCAGTTTAGTTTGGTTCTTCTTCTTCCTCCTCCCTTGTACTTTTCATTTCTTGCAGATCTTGAAATAGGAGAGAGAGTGATACATGTTTGGAATGCAAGAGTGCTTGTAATAGAAGGTGACAAGCTATGAAAGGTGCTCTCTTTACCTCTCTTTATTTTTTATCTAACTCCTTTTACATGTGTAGCTAACTTTTCTCTCATGATAACTAACTACTAACTATTAACTTGCTAACTTCTTATTTGATAATCCACATGAATCTAATAGGCTCTACTGGCGTTGCTCTTGCAAGAGCCATTAATGGCTCATGATGATGGATCTAGCACTCTAAAATCTAAATCTCTAACAATCTAACAATACTTTATTTCATGCTTGCTTTTATTGGGTTTTGATGATTTAAGTGTAATTTGCACTTGTTGGTTGAATTTGGATGTGAAAGTTAACATATGAGCCATGCTTTGTAACGCTCTTGAACCAAGGACTAGTGATTTTCAAGGATACATGTGAGGCAACTATTACTAAGAGGTTAGCATGTTAGTGGAGTCATTAGTAGTTAGTAGCCATGGGTTTTCTTTATCTTTTTACTTTGGTTTAGAAATACTTTCAAAAACTACAGATATCTTATCTTCTATGTTTTCCACTTCTTTGTGTTTCACCGTACTTCTCTTTTCCATTCTTTGTTTTCCTTTCTTTCATTCTTTCAAACATTCAAGAATCGTTAATATACACGTGAACATATCATTTAAGCTTCCACTGCATCCCGTCCCTATGGATTCGACTCGTTCTATCCTCTATGCTATAACAGAAGTATCGAGGAAGCCAAAGAGCGCCCACTTTAAATATCGATTTCAAAACATTCTACTTTTGTGCGCGGTTTTTTCCCCGATCAGTCAATACATTATATTCTTTATTTATGGGCACATACATACATAATTCATAAACATGAAATTCAATTTCTCCGTCTTCACCTTCCTACCGGCTCTCGCCCGGCCCCTTCCTCCTTATAAATACAATAGATTTTATATATATAAATATATACACATGAAACATAACCACCATTTTCCCCTCCTAGCGGCTCCCGCCCGGCCCCTTCCTCTTATAATTACATATCTATACAATGTAACATGACCACCTTCTTCCCCCATTTACCGGCTCCCGCCCGGCCCCTTCCTCTTTATAATACACACACACACACACACACACACACACACAAACAAATGAAATATAACCACCGACTTCCCCCTCCTACCGTTCCGGCCGTCCCTTCCTCCGAGCAAACAAGCCAAGTGCAAGTCACACAATAATCATACTATTAGACACATGATATTTATGTCGCATGTAATTAAACACAATAATTCATGTCAATTACAAACATGTGGACATGTATAAACCTTATGACTTACAAGGACCCATATTTCGTAGGATCGTTATTACCTCCATAATCGATCATAATTTACTTATATAAGGGTTCCACTTTACTTTCTTCTTACCCATAAATGATAAGTAATTCCACTCGACTTCGCATACATTGAATTTAGTGTATTACAACATATAGTTATGCTCTCAACAGAGTCAATATCGAAAGGTACTAGGGTTTAATCACCCCTAATTATGACTTCCATGAACGATGCCATGAAGGAAATGACATTAGCTCCATGATTTCTAGATTACTCCTATATTACATGAAAGTTGTCCCCAAAATTTCTCATTCCCTCATCACTCTCATACAATATTTACTTGGAATTGGCCAATGTCAACAACATAATTTGTGGGTGTAGTAGTCTACTCTCACCTTATATAGACTGATCTCTTCGTTAAATCTCTGTCTACCGCACTCCTACACAACAACACTAGTAATAGAAACAAAAGAATTAGATCACCTATTTCATCTACGATAAGAGAAGACATTAGGTAATTACCTGATCACTTTCTGTTTGAGTTTATCCACTGAAAATAGGAGTTTTGGAGCGTAAAATTTCAGATCTAGGGTTAACATCACTCCCCAAAATCACACCTGAACCCGCAACCTTCTTGCACCCTCCGCTCCAACGCGCGCGCCCTCCCTTCCCAAGTCCGTGCGGCCTGGCCAGCAGCGCGCGCACAACGCGCTCCCCTGCCTCTGACCACGAGGAGAAAGAGGGGGGAGAGAGAGAGAGAATGAGGATGGTGTAGTGGAGATCTCTTCAAAAAATTTTGGAAGAGGCTTGAGAATTCTAGGGCTTAGGAAATACAGAGAAGAAGAAACTTCAGATCTGAACGTAAGATGGAGAGGGTAGAATGGGTAAAAGATTTCCTCTTTAGAGTAAATTACAAGGTGAAGACTCTCCTCCAGATGCCACATGTTTATGCTTCAATCAAGAAGATCCCAGCCCTAGATCTCATCTTACATGCACATTACCCCTTCCTACTATCTCCCAGGATTAAACTATTAGCATGACTAGGTCCTAATTAAGTTAAGCATGGTCTTAGAAATCCCCATGTGACATACACTAATTTATACAAGTATTAAGTACACAATACTCATTAATTTTTATTATATACTCATATACCGTAACCCTTAATTTACATTATTTTAGTTAGGGGAAGTGAATCGCTCATGGTAATTTAATTGTTATTATTATTATTTTGAGGATAACAATAAAAATAAATCTTTCAACCAATAATCTCGATAATTAGAGTGTGAAAAGATATTAATTAAAATCGTTGTTACATTTCTACCCCTGACTGAGTTTTCCTGCACACAAAATATAATATGTTAGTTTAAGAATAGATGTGCAAGTCTCAGTTCTAATCCGCGGTAGCAGAGCTATGCGGGTCGTGATCCTCAAGGAGGGACTGCGATGGAAGCGTTAAGCAAGTTATACTCTAAGCTTTTGTTTTTATTATTAGTAGTGGTATTTACAATGGATGGTATTTACAATGGTGGTAGAAAAGAATATGGAGATGATGTGGATTTAATCTACAAAAAAGAAAATAAAAAAATGAAAGAAACTTATCTCTTTAGTCTGCTTGCCGTTTGAACCGTTGCGATGATTTACCTTTTCTTGGAAGGCGTACAAGCACGGCTTGGGATCGTCCGCCTTCTTAATCTACTCTACGAAATGAAAAACAAGCTATGAAGACCTGTTCATCGCCATGGGCCGTCAAGGTTCCTTCTTCGGCTAGGTATTCTCGAAGCAGTTGGATCTCATGGTGGGCAAGACATTAGAGAAAGAAACAATGTAGAAAAACAAGATTAGAGAAACAAAGATAAAGCGAGAATAAAGAAACAATGAAACAAGAATAAAACAAACCAACCTCGAGCAGATTTTTATTAACAATGGGGAAAAATAAAACTTACACCGATGTCACCTCAGTACAAGTATGATTCCTTCCTCCATGAAAGCATCTCCACTCTCAGTTACAAAATAAAAATAAAATCTAACCTAAAACCAAACCCTAGCTTTTGGCCCTTGGCTCTCCTCTGGACGACTCTGTACGTTGCACTGCAGGGGATATTTATAGGTGGCAGAAGGCAGAGGAGTCCTGGATGAACTTGCCCACGAATCTCCTGGATTCTGGATCAACTAGATTGCCGCGGTATTGCCGCGGTTCCGCGCGGCACTTTTGTGGCTTCTGGCCACGCGCTTTGGCGCGTGGCTTCGTCTGGTCCGTCCATCTGGGCGCCTGCTTCTGAAGTTCGATCCTGGCTCTAAATATTGGGATATGGATATAACTTGGAAATCAAGTTATCTAGACTTTGTATTCTCCCAATCTCTTTTAAACGAATTTCCTTCTCATCTTTGGCTTTTATGCACATCCTGCAAGAGTTTAGGGTTGGGTAGAATTCTATCCTTCCCTCATCTTTGATAATTGCAACTTTAGCCCTTATATAATTGCACTTTGACAATCTGATATTTGCACTTTGACTCTTGGGCTTCAATATGGGCTTGGATCTGGGCTTTTGGGCTCTTTAAGCTTTATTTATTGTTAAAATAATAATTCGAGGCCTGCACACAATAAAATTACAAATTATTAATAAATGTGCAGAATTAAATGAATAAATATGAAAATGTGATGTAAATATGATGATAAAAATGCACTTTTCACTACCAATCACACCCCACACTTATCTTTTGCTCGTCCTCGAGTAAAAACAAAGAAAAAGAAAAAGTTAATCTAACCTAACTCACTTTCGTAGGAATCACGATTGCACTTAGCACGTGCAACAAGCCGTTAAACTCTAGGTTACCCTAGAGGACGAGTGTTGTCTCGTGAGGTTTTTCAGCGGATTGCACCCACAAAATCCTAAAAAGGAATAATTTGAATTATTATTGAAGAGACTAAGTAGTCTATAAGTTTTAGGATTATCATTTTTATTCATTCTTCAAACCTAGTCTTTATAAAGTCAATTGTTATTCATTTTAGGTAAGGATTAAAATTGAATTTCTAATATAGTCTTTTTCGTTACCAAAAAATCATATGCATCCTTATGAATTTTTACTAGCAATTCCTTAACTTGGACTCTTATGCCTCTTTATTATTTTTATAACATCATCTATTTTCTTTCGTGTAAGTAGCAAGGCTTCTTGAGGCCCTCATACCTAACTAATTGACTATTAGATGTGTTAATATAATTTTTTTTTTTGGCATGTATAACTCATCTAATTTCTTTCGTATAAGTATCAAGGCTTCTTGAGGCCCTCATACCTAACTAATTGATTATTAGATGTGTTAATACATATATTATTTCTCAGTTTTCTTAGGCTTTCTAATCCACCCATGTAGCGAACTTAAAGTCGGTGGCTCCCAAACCGGTCGGCTTTAGGGCACCAGGTGAGAAAATACCCCGCGGACTCAAATTCGAATGAATTAGGCCACAAAACTAAGGACTTTATTTTTATTTACTCACCTTTAGGCATGAATACTTATGCTTCTTGAGGCACATGTATCAGCTTAATTGGTGATATTTTTTTTTTCTTCTATTTTTTTTTTATGAGGCACAAGGTCTTTGTCTTAGAATCCTAGATATGCATTTGGTATGCACTTTCATTAAGGTAAAAATCAAGACTAATTATTTATTCAATTTCTCCTCCTATACCTAAAATTTAAACAATTTATTTATTTTGACCAAGTTTTTAGAAATCCTAATCATGATTTTTCCTAATCCTTAAAACTAACTTAGGTTTCTTTCAAAAAAAATAAGTCAAAATACTGTCCTTTTTATAACTTTTTTTTTTAAATTTTTTTTTCTTTTTTTTCTTTTTTTTTATTAGCAAATTTTGTTAGTGTCTACTTATGTTAGTATGTTAGTAAAGCCCACCCCCACACTTATCTCATGCATTGTCCTCAATGTATGAATGAATGCATATATGCATGAAACAGAACAAGGGAAGGCGGAAGTTACCTTAGGGTGGTGGTTCCGGAGGTGGTCTAATGGTCCACGAAATGCGGCCCAATCAAGATAACAGATAATTTGGTGGAACCCACCAGAAACTTTCCTTACATAACCCACTAAAATATATGTATAATCATTTTTTAGAATTTCCACCCCATCAAATTTCCAAATTTCATAATAAATTTCAGAGTTAATTGTCTCAACCTCCTTGTCCCAAAATGGAGTATGAAAAGATGGAATGATTGACTTGGACATGGGAAGTACGGGAACAAATACTGACTCAGGGAAGAAGCTCAAATCAAGTAAGGGCTCAGGAGTCGGGCTAAGTTCGAGAAGTGGGTCCAAGTCAAAAATTGAAACTCAAGTCCACAATCATCTTCCCACAATGGAATGTGACTCAATGGTGGTGATTCAAGTTCAGGAATGATAGATGTGGGAATCAAAACTGACTCTAAAATATTACCTAAGTCGGGTAACAAAACAGGAGTCAATAATGATTCAGGAATTTGAACTTGATCATAGATTTGAGAATCTAGGTCACATTCGAGTTCTAATTCGGGAAAGGAAAAACTTGCCATTATCAGAATTTGAAGTTTCGGCAAGTTCACAAGATGGTACTGAATTAGAAACTTTGTTTCCCCAGCAACTTGGTTCGTCGGCTCTAATCGAGTGGTCATCGATATCAGAATCAGCCGGCCGGTGTAAGCATTCCACCATCAAATCTATGTCATGATCACGGGCTAATTTAGCCTCAGTCATGGCAGCTAGCATCCCTTCATAGTCGATAGGTGGATCATATTCTGATTGGACTTGAAAATAGGACGGGTAATCGTGATAATTTTGTGAGTCGGTGGACTCACGCATCATCATGTCTAAAATTGATGGTGATTTTTGCTTGAGTCATTCCTACTCACATTTCCAAGATAGATGGATTTCTATTCTGAATGGGTGGATCTGAGTATGAATTTTGGGAAGAATGTGGACTAGATGGATATGAAGGACAATTAGGTTGAGAATTAGACTCGGGGGACTCGAAACCCCATGAACTCTGTGACGAGTTGAAATTATTATGAAGATTATAGTCATAAGATGGAGTGTGTGGGTTATATTCATTCGGATAAGACCATTCCGGCACACTAGATTGGTCAAAGTTAGGGTATGCCGGGTTGGTAATATCCGAATAATAATTAGGGGTGTAATATGGATTAAAATTGGAATTATTATTATATGCCATATCACACCACACAAACAAAACAAACAAATAAACAAACAAAAATAAAAATTCTAATCTAAGTTAGGGTAGACCTATGACCTAGACGACTCCTAACTGGTTAGACTTTCCACGGGAGGTCGGGTGCAGACTTTGACCACAAGTTAATCAGCCAGGTCAGGGCAAGAATGGTGGGAGGTTTTCCGTCAAAGACGTTCCTTAATTAAATAACCACCAATCTTCGGCTTTCGGCCCTCAATCCCCTTCCTAGACACTGATTTGGCAAGAGTCAACTTCCAACACTGTTCCCCCTTAGGATAATCTTCTATTGAGTCCGAGATGTCCCTAGGGCCAACGTCTACTCAGTTTTAGTTAGGCTTGGGTTAGTGAGTGCTTGGGATATGATTTTTGGGCTAAGGAAGTTGATGAAATCCCCACCTTATCTTGTTAATGGGTTATGCCCTTAAGATGAATTAGTGCAAGTGTACAAGATAAATAGATAGAATTCACTCAAAGCAGAAAATCAACCAGAGATGAGTCCTATTCTACATGCAATGCGTACGTACCTTGCTTCCCAGCACTCTTCAACAGTAAATAAAAATAATTGAAAAGACACGTGCCTAATATGCAAATGTCTAATCAATTTTTATTTTAACAACCAATGATTTACTGTTGAATTATTAGCAATTTACAGGTATATCACAGAACAAAACAGAATAGAGCAGTAAGCAGTAATCTCAAATTTCAGCAATCTGCAAAAAACTGAATTAGTAGTTCACTGCACTTGCCGCGGATCCGCGGCTCTGGCCGTGTTTCCGCGGCAAACTTGCAGGCCCTCGTGCTCTGCCTTCGAGGGCAGAGGCACTGGGTTGCTGTATGTCCTTGCTGCTGCTCTGTTTCTGTTTCCTGTTCTCCAAACCTGCAAACAGAAAAGAATAAAGAATTAGTTAAAAATTAAATTTTTATTAGAGATAAACTTACTGTCCCTCCCCGGCAACGGCGCCAATTTGTTGACTGAGTTTCCTGCACACAAATATAATATGTTAGTTTAAGAATAGATGTGCAAGTCTCAGTTCTAATCCGCGGTAGCAGAGCTATGCGGGTCGTGATCCTCAAGGAGGGACTGCGATGGAAGCGTTAAGCAAGTTATACTCTAAAGCTTTTGTTTTTATTATTAGTAGTGGTATTTACAATGATGGTATTTACAATGGGTGGTAGAAAAGAATATGGAGATGATGTGGATTTAATCTACAAAAAAGAAAATAAAAGAAAATGAAAGAAAACTTATCTCTTTAGTCTGCTTGCCGTTTGAACCGTTGCGATGATTTATCTTTTCTTGGAAGGCGTACAAGCACGGCTTATGGGATCGTCCGCCTTCTTAATCTACTCTACGAAATGAAAAACAAGTTATGAAGACCTGTTCATCGCCATGGGCCGTCAAGGTTCCTTCTTCGGCTAGGTATTCTCGAAGCAGTTGGATCTCATGGTGGCAAGACATTAGAGAAAGAAACAATGTAGAAAAACAAGATTAGAGAAACAAAGATAAAGCGAGAATAAAGAAACAATGAAACAAGAATAAAACAAACCAACCTCGAGCAGATTTTTATTAACAATGGGGGAAAATAAAAACTTACACCGATGTCACCTCAGTACAAGTATGATTCCTTCCTCCATGAAAGCATCTCCACTCTCAGTTACAAAATAAAAATAAAATCTAACCTAAAACTAAACCCTAGCTTTTGGCCCTTGGCTCGCCTCTGGACGACTCTGTACGTTGCACTGCAGGGGATATTTATAGGTGCAGAAGGCAGAGGAGTCCTAGATGAACTTGCCCACGAAATCTGGGATTCTGGATCAACTAGATTGCCGCGGTTTTGCCGCGGTTCCGCGGCACTTTTGTGGCTTCTGGCCACGCGCTTTGGCGCGTGGCTTCGTCTGGTCCGTCCATCTGGGCGCCTGCTTCTGGAAGTTCGATCCTGGCTCTAAATATTGGGATATGGATATAACTTGGAAATCAAGTTATCTAGACTTTGTATTCTCCCAATCTCTTTTAACGAATTTCCTTCTCATCTTTGGCTTTTATGCACATCCTGCAAGAGTTTAGGGTTGGGTAGAATTATATCCTTCCCTCATCTTTGATAATTGCAACTTTAGCCTTATATAATTGCACTTTGACAATCTGATATTTGCACTTTGACTCTTGGGCTTCAAATATGGGCTTGGATCTGGGCTTTTGGGCTCTTTAAGCTTTATTTATTGTTAAAATAATAATTCGAGGCCTGCACACAATAACTTACAAATTATTAATAAATGTACAGAATTAAATGAATAAATATGAAAATGTGATGGTAAATATGATGATAAAAATGCACTTTTCACTACCAATCAACCCCTTAGGGAGCTTTGTCTCCGAAACTCAATGTACCTTGAAAAAGATGTGGGTAAGTCTTCCTCATTTCTCTCCTTTGGTTCCCAGGTAGTCTCTTCGATCTCTTTGCTTCTCCACAATACCTTTACCAAGGAATCATTTGTTCAATAGTTTCTCTTTACGATCTAGGAACCTGTACTGGCTCCACCGTATAGACAAATCCTCTTGGAGTTGCAGTAGTAAGTAGTTGAGGACATGACTGGGGTCTGTATGTATTTCCTCAATTGTGATACATGAAATAAGTTATGTATTTTCTCAATCTCTGGTGGGAAGCTAACCGATAGGCTAGTGGTCCAATTCTTTCCAATATTCAAAGGTCCGATAAACCGAGGGTCCAACTTATTTCGTTTGCCAACGCGTACTACTCCTCTCATTGGGGATACCTTCAAGAAAATCTTATCTCCTTCTGCAAATTCTAAGGGTCTCCGGCGCCGATCTGCATATGCCTTTTGTCTGCTTTGGGCCGCCTTCATCCTCTTCCTTATTATCTGAATTTTCTCTGACGTTTCTTGAACTATATCAGTTCCAAATAATCTTCGGTCTCCCATCTCTTCCCAGCAGGTTGGGATCTACATTTTTTATCATACAAGGCTTCAAATGGCGGCATCCTTATAGTAACTAGTGACTATTGTTATATGCAAACTCTACTAGTGGTAGGTATTTTTCCCAATTGCCTTCGAAATCTAATACGCATGCTCTAACATATCTTCTAGTATTTGTATAGTTTCTTTCTGATTGCCCGTCAGTTTGCGGGTGCGCCGCTGTGCTTGGATGTAGTTTAGTGCCCAACGCTTGGGATAGACTGACCCAGAACCATGACTGTAACTGAGGATCGATCTGACAAATTGTCTCAGGCACTCCATGAATCCGGATTATCTCTCGGAGATATACTTGGGCTATCGTATCCATTGAATAGTTTACTCGAATGGGTAGGAAATGAGCGGACTTTGTGAGTTGGTCGACTATCACCCATATGGCATCATATCCTTGTGGAGATCTAGGGAGTCCTGTCATAAAATTCATAGTAAATATGGCTCCACTTCCATTCGGAGACTTGCAAGGGCATAAGAAGTCCCAGAGGTTTCTTATATTTAGTCTTGACTTGTTGGCATATCAGACATCTCTGAACAAATTTAGCTATATCATTCTTCATTCCTTCCCACCAAAAATTTGATCGCAGATCCTGATACATTTTAGTTGTTCCGAGATGTGCTGTATAAGGGGTGCAATGAGCTTCAGTCATAATTTGTTGCTTGAGCTCAAGATCTGGAGGTATATATATCTGCTTCCCTTTCTCAGTAAGTCTCTTACAATCATAAAATATTGAGTTTTACCTCTTTGTATCCTTTTAATATTCTTAGTTATCTGATCATCCTTTTGTTGTGCTTCCTTGATTTTTCATAGAGATCGAAGCTAATGTTGACTTGATTTACCTGACTAATCCCCCACCTTTGTACTTTTATTAGAACCTCCAGTTGCATCTTCTTTATTTCTTTTGACAGACCAATTGCTAGGTTAACAATACAGCTAAGGATCCTCCGGACTTCCTACTAAGAGCATCAGCCACCACATGGCCTTTCCAGGGTGATAATGATGGCCAAATCATAGTCTTTCATTAACTCCAATCATCTTCCCTGACGCATATTCAATTCCTTTTAGGTAAAGATGTATTTTAGGCTCTTATGATCTATATATATATATCATACGATACCCCATAAAGTTAGTGTTGCCATATTTTCAGGCAAATATAACTGCAGCCATCTCAAGATCATGGGTTGGAAAGTTTCTCTCATAGTTCCTAAGCTGCCTGGAAGCATATACGATTACTCTCCCATGTTGCATCAACACACACCCCCCAGCCCCGACTTCGACACATCACTGTATATAACATAACCTTCAGTCCCAGAGGACATGGCTAAGATTGGAGCCGAAGTTAGTTTATCCTTCAATCTTGAAAACTTTTCTCCTGACAATCTCCCAATAGAATTTAAGGCCCTTCTTGGTTAACTGTAATAATGGTACTGCTATTCTAGAAAATCCTTCTACAAATCTCCGATAATACCCAGCCAACCCTAAGAAGCTCCGTACTTCCGTGACATTGGTGGGTCGAGGCCATCCTTAATTGCTTCGATCTTTGCAGGATCTACCGATATTCCTTCCTTATTTATGATGTGTCCCAGGATCTAACTTTTTTCAGCCAGAATTCACACTTCTTGAATTTTGCATAAAGTTGCTTCTCCCTCAATAGTTGTAGTACTATCCTTAAGTGCTTTTCATGTTCTTCTGTGCTTCTTGAGTAAATTAGTATATCAACAATAACACCGCCATGATTGGTCTAAGTATGACTGAAAGATTCTATTCATCAAATCCATCAATGCTGCTGGGGCATTGGTCATTCCAAACGCATTACTAAAAACTCATAGTGCTCATATCTGGTTCGAAAAGCCGTCATGGAAACATCTTCTGGTTTAATCTTTAATTGATGATATCCAGATCTTAGATCTATTTTGGAGAATGCTGGCACCCTGAAGTTGGTCAAAAAGGTCATCAATCCTCGGAAATGGATATCGATTTTTGATAGTGATTTTGTTTAGTTCACGATAATCTATACACAGTCTCATGCTCCCATCCTTCTTCTTTACAAGTAGCACGGGAGAGCCCCGGGTGATACACTGGGCCGAATAAATTCGAGGCTTAATAACTCTTGCAGTTAGTTCTTCAATTCTTTTCATCTCTGCGGGTGACATTCTATAAGGAGCCTTTGATATGGGGCTTATCCCTAGTAAAAGATTAATAGAAACTCTACTTTCCTATCTGGGGTAAGCCTGGTAAATCTTCCGGAAATACATTAGGATATTCTCTTATGATTGCTATATTTTCAATTTTGTCTCCATGCCTTCCTTATCTATTATAGTTGCGAAGAATCCTTGACACCCATGCCTCAATAACTTAGTGGCCTTTAAAGCTGAAATTACTAACATGCTAATTTATTCTTCGTCCTTCATATACTTTTTCTGGAGCTCCTTCCAACTTAAAGATTATTCTTTTCTGATGACAGTCTACATGTGCATTATATGTTGACAACCAATCCATTCCTAGATGAGGTCATATTCCATCTACCTATTTAATCAGATCTGCTTGTGTTTTTTCATTTCTCCTATAATAATTTCACATCCTTTATAGTACACACTAGTGGTCAATTTTGCGCCTACAGGGGTTGACACCACTAGTTGATAGTTTATAGGTTCAAATTCCTTGTTAGTTATTGTTGTAAATGATGAAGAAATAAAGAGGTGTAGCACCGGGGTCAAATCTTACTCGAGCAATATTTCCAAATATACAGATAGTACCTTCGACCACTGCGTTAGATGCTCGAGCCTCCTGCGGAGTTACTGCATTCATTCTTCCTGATCCCTGGGTTGTTGTACTAATGCTTGATTCATGACAGTACGAGTTTTGTTGGCAGGCTGCTGAAAAGCAAATGTTGGTCCTCCTGCTATTGGGGCGATGCCCATAGTTATCCTACTTGTTCCCCTACTAGCGCCTGAACGTCCGTGTAAAGTTGGACAATCTCTCCTCATGTGACCCAGTTTGCCGCAAGCAAAGCATTATTTGCCTACGGAGCAATTGCTAGTGCAATTGCGGCTACACTTCGGATATCACATATTCCCTGCAAGGTTGGAACGTAGGAAGGATGCGGGTGACGTCGCATGAGAAAACCCCACGCCCCTGGGCCACGAGTTCACCATGGTTCTTTGGACTGGCATAGGGAAGACACGACACCTGTCGGGCCCGAAGGGGTAAGCCCCAAAACTCGGTACATTAGCATACCGGGGGCGTTTTACGGAAGGCAGCTCTCTGATTCTTGCGTCCTGATTTTCTTGCATATCCCTTTCAACTTCTAGTGCTTTCTCTACAGCTTGGCTATAAATTTATAGTTGGAATGGGATTAATTTGCTCCTTACTTCAGGCTTCAAACCCCTCACAATCTTTTTGTTCTATCCTCCTCTTCTGACACCAGCTTCTTTGCATACCTTGATAGTTGGGTATACTTGATTTCATACTGGCTTACTATCAGTTGATCTTATTTCAGTCTTGAAATTCCATTGCAAGCTTATCCTTTGCTACTCCTAGTATATACTTTTCATTAAACTTTTTGACTAGAAAGTTCCAAGAGATTTCTTTTCCAAGGTTTTAGCTCCACATTTGACCATTTTCCACCAGCGTTCTGCCTGCCCTTGGAAAATAAAAGAGTAAAAGATACTCGTTGACTCTCAGTACATTCCATGACGTCTAATATTTTTCTCAATCTGGCGAAGCCACTCTTTTTTGTATTGGATCGGCCCCTCCTTTAAAGGCTGGCAGGTTTAATTTATTTCTGAAATTGCTCTAGAGCTTTACACGTGTTACTTCCAGTTGCCAATTGCACACCATCCAATCCGGCATTCTGTCCAAAACCCTCTGGTTGACATTTGATTGTTCTCCCACAAACTCATGAATTGTCGGGGGATGACGCTTCCGATCGCACTGTGCAGTGGGACATTGCCTTCAGAGTTAGTATCAGGCGGAGGAAAGTTAAAATCCATCTATACTTAAAAGAATAGTCCAATCTTATTATTGACAATATAAATGACAAAAGCAAGTTTCATATTCAAAATACTTGTTTAGTTTATAACTTCAAAATGTTTCTGCTGCAACATGATTACATAAGCATGCTTACATTCCTACAAAACATACGAGTGTATTTATAATAAGATACATCGTTTACACGCATTTCTTTAATAACACAAACAAAAACTTTCCCTCCCCAAAAGCTCTAAATTTGCGAGCCAAGGCTTCTTTTTCCAAAATGCCCACACATCAAGGTCCCTCTCAAGGAGTGATATTAGAATCAGTGAAGCTTTCACCCTTGTTGTCCCCTACAGAATCACCTCCCTTTGGTCCTCTTCTCAAGGTCTTCTTCTTCTTCCAGATCCACTCCTCAGGGTCTTCTTCTTCTTCTTTAGGAGCCTCTCCCTCCATTGTAACATCATCTCCATACCTCCAGTACTCATGGTCATCATATAAATCCATATCTTCGGCCCAGCTGGAGTTCCACCAATACCTCCAAAAATGATTCCGTCCTTGGAGTTTTAATTCATCATCAGGTAAGGCTCCCATGTCCATAGTTACTAGCATATTTCTTATAGCACTTTTAGCATCACTAGCTATATCCTCGTCATCATGTCCCACTAACCCACCTCGCCTTCGCTGTCCGGGTGGCTATTAAAGATGATTTCTGGATTAGTCTCATCTTATTCGTAATCCTAATCCATGTGATTAGCCATCCAACTCAACTTTCTGACTCTGAACTATCGGATGATAATTCTAACATATCAGAATCTCCCATCTATAGAAGTAAAAGATTTATATCAGATTATTTGTCTTCCAATTCCTCGAAAATAATAAGCTCATGTATAACAAGATATGTTAAGAACTAACAATTCCTTCATCATACCCAAATTCATAGATTCATTATTGGACTCGGGTGTCCTTTCCTGTTGGATTAACCCTGACTTGTGTGATATTTTAGTTGCTCCCCCCATCCCAGTGTCCCATACCACTAAAAATCCTTACAAAGGGCCCACACCCTTGTAGGATCCATTGAATTAAAGTATGCGGGTACCCAAACTCAGATGTAAGAGAACAATTAAATACCACACCATTCAGGGCAATCACACCAAAGACTCCACTGTCTCTCCGTACTACTCGCATTAATTACTTAACACACATACAACACATACAAGTTCACACTGTTACATAATCAAACCCTGTGTACTACATCTATCTAGACTAACCTTATCTAAACCTTGCTCTGATACCAACTGTAACGGTCCCAAATTTGTAGACGAAAGATTGTCCGATAACCCCAATAAATCCTAATCTCCATTATTATCCCAAAAAATTTGGCAGCACCTCCCCTAAGTTTCACATTTTTTTTATACATGACATAGAACATCAATTTCAGCTCCACGCCTACTTATCCAAATAAGAATTTCGGTCCACACGGCCCTACTTATCATGGGTATAAATATGTCTCAACCCAAATTATATTCTCATTACACGTTTTCCACGTCATGTTTCCATCATATTTCCAGAATACATCTAATGACACTAACATCAAGGATTTGATCCCCAAACACATCATCATCAAGTACAACTACCAGTCCTTAGATCTCAAAACATTACATGTACCATAAGTCTCTAGTTGAT